>JADGJA010000195.1:0-31273 GCA_027596035.1 Thoreauomyces humboldtii
CCCCATACCTGACGACCCTCCCACCCTCGACCCCGCTGCCCGTCCCAGCCGTCACGCCCAAGGGAGTCATCCTCGACGGCCACCATCGCGTGGCCGCTTCCGTCCTCCTCCGACTGACCCGCATCCCGGTCTGGGTCGTGTCGGACGTCCGAGTCTACGACGTGGCCAACGGGGGCGCGGTGGCGACCTTGGAGGAGGTGGAGAGGAGGGCGGTGGACGGTGACGTTTGGGGGATAAAGGGAACGCGATGCGTCGTGACGGTCGGCGACGACGAGTACGGCCTGGAGGCGGTGGCGCCTAAAGTTCAGTGGGGAGAGTGGCTCGGACTCGGACCAGGACTCGGACAGGCGAATCTGATCGACGTTCGAGGCAGCGAGGTCAAGGTCAAGGTCAAGGAGAAGGAGGAGGACGAGGGCCAGGACGTGGGAGAACGAAGGGACGGAACAGTGGATGGTTCACCGGCTGGTCCGGCTCGCTAAGCGAGAAACGAACATGGCTTCTCTTTCGAACATTTTTGGGACTACCGGTACACGTTATACTATTCGATACGAGCATCATACCAAATCATAATTCATCTAGATTACATTGTAAAGGGAACGGAAGCAGGCGTGGAGCATCACTGTTCCCCGCCAAAACTAGTCAAATAGGTTGTCGAGTTAATAGGTTAAGCAATGAGAAATCGGTCATTGGGCGGAGCGAGGAGGTCCGTGAGGAAGTAAATCATCAGCGAGATGAGTTGCCAGCGTAGTGCCCCGGCGGTGCTGCTGGACGAGAAGATGAACATGAAGCGCACGTGGTAGAACGTTGAGAGGACGGCTCTGAAATGTTACTGTGACTGCAGCGAAAGGCGATGGCGTTTCGGAAGTGAGAAGTGAGAGCGGAAAGGCGCAATAGAGACCGGTCGGTGTGTTAATTTTTCGAATCGGTTGCACCGGATTACTGTGGGAGTGGTCGAGCGGGATAATTTCGATGTACAAGTTTACAGGAGGTGAAGGTGGAAGTGGTGTAAAAAGCTGAATAGACCGGCTCCAAAGAACAGCCACTGCGCTTCCGAAATCGGGTTGAGCTGGATAGGATTGCCTAGTAGCGACGGTCTCCCCGGTCGTAACGGTCACCACGGCGGTCGTCCCGCCTATCGTCCCGTCGGCGATCGTCGTAGCGGTCGTCGCGACCTCCGTAGCGGTCCCCGCCACGTCCACCGTATCGGTCGTCACGTCGATCGTCACGGTAACGGTCACCTCCATAGCGGTCGATTCCTCCTCGGTCGCGACCCTCGCCTGAGAAACGCATGAATAACCTGCGCTAGTTGTGGTCAGCTGCACAAAAGCTATGAACTTACCTCGGTACGGGGGACCGTGGTAACGTCCAGGAGTAGGAGTTCGTGCGCTCCCACGCTTGGCCTGGCGAGGAAGAAATAATTCATAAGCAATTGAACAGCTTTGTCTATCGAGAACTTGGCATACCAGTTCCACGGTAACGATCTTGCCGTCGAGCTCGACCTTTCCGCTGATAGCGGTCATGGCGGCACCAGCGTGATCGGGATTGTCGAACGACACGAAAGCGAAGCCACGCGATTCACGAGTATGGGGGTCGTACCTAAAAGGGCGCAGCAATGTTAACGACTTGCAAACTATCCGGGGGCGTCAAGCCCGACTAACATGATCGCAGCCTTGTGAATCTAGAGACCAAACAAGCAATTACGTGAGTAACTATTGGATGGGAACAAAATGAGGCCAGCTTATTCGTCACCTTGCCGTATTCGCCAAAAAGCTTTTCCAAATCCCGCTCGCGGGTGCGCATGCTGAGGTTGGTAACGTAAAGGTTGTTTCCGGGATTCACATCTCCTTCGCCACTGTGAATCGACACGAAAAGTCAGAAGATGGTCTCGAAACATGAAGCCTGCAGGCTGGAATGTCGTGTACCGATCCTGGCGAGGGCGATCGTCGTAGTCTCGACGGGGAGAACGGTCAGCACGCTCACGAATCGGAGAACGAGCGCGGGGCGCTGGGGAGCGGGACCTTGCGCGGTCGTCTCCGCGGCGGTCGTCACCAAGAGGACTTTCTCTGCGGTCTTCCATCTTGAGTTCTCCGTCGATGCTCACTTTGGGAGCGGATGGAAGCGAGATCAGGGCCAAAGTTCCAAGTACGAAGGAGGTGGTGCTGGCCGGATGACTCACTTTAACGATTGGGATGTGTCTTGTGTTGTGGTCTCCGAGCTTGGTGCTGAGAGCCTTTACGTATATACTTGTCGACCTCTGAATGGGATGATGTGATTGTGTAGGTTTGGGGGGGTGGGAGATCTCTGCGCGAACAAAACCACTGCGGAAGGAGGGGGGGAACAAGTCCCAAGGGGCAACGCACACGCAGCAGCAAAAACAGAGAGAGAGAGAGTCTCTTCCCCCAAAAGAAAACTCGATCTCACCAGCCTCTTTGGACAGCACCCACTGTCAGCAACGTAACAAGGTTCAAAGCAACGTAAGCACGCTCCGTCAGCAACGTCCTACGCGTGAGAACGGACCCTGTTTCGCCCAACACGGGCCATAACGCGTTCACACACTACCCAGGCACTCCGCTGCCTGGAGGCCCTCTGGTCGGCCCCTCTCAGCACTGCGACCCTTTCTCACGGCACTCGCACCCTTGTTGTTGGTTTTTCTTACTCGTTTCTCTTCAAAACGACCACCGTCCGTCTGGACGGCCGGCAACTACGAGATCCAGAAAGTCAACGGCTGGTTCTTCTGGCTCTTCTGGTTCTCGACAAGCGCTCGACAACCCCCGCCTCCCGCGGCTGGTCGGGCACTGAGTCGTCAGTGCGCCAAACCTGATCGGCCAGAACCTGATCGGATCCAATTCTACCGCGACATCCGTCCAGGGCACTCCCCGACAACGCACCGCTACCACTGCCGTTCTGGCCCCCTACTGTGACGGCACCTCGGCACGAACCGCAAGAACAAGAGGCTCAAGGTGCGGTCGCGATGCGGTCGCTGCGAGTTCCGACTATCCAAAAAGTGAGTTGAACTGAAAACATGTTGGAATGATTGCAATGCCTACTCCTGGCATTCGCTAGCTGCGACTGATTCTCAGATCTCTAACCTGTCCTCTAGCCTCTTCCCAGACATTCACATCTGCCGGACCTCGATCGTCGCTGTCGTCGGTCTCCCCGTTCTTGTAAGTATACAGACCATAGCTCTTTTGATCATTTAACGAGCATGTGTATCTTCGAGCGGCAGCTACTAATTGTACTTCCTTTCCCGTTTTCATAGGACCCGACAACGGCTGTAAAGACGGACCTGCGCTTCGGATAAGATCAAGTCGTCGCTTCGAGCAAGAGCGGCAGCGGCCGAACCCTAACTCGCAAACCCTACTCCGATCGCCCAAACCCTAATCACGGCAACCCCAGCCCTACCCTAACCGACAAGCCAGCCCTAGCGGCAACCCCTACCCTAACCGACAGCAGACCCTAGCGGCAACCCTTACCCTAATCGACAGCACCTCCAGCCAAGTTCCAACGTTCGACAAACTGGCACCATGAGCCCATTCAGCCCGATCATCGTCCCAGCGAGATCGTTCTCGACGCTTCGGGCAGACGAGTTCCGCAGTAACCGTCTCGTCATGGTTCTCGCCTGCAATCATCATCGTCGCCCCGTCATTCGTCGTCGTTGCGATATGTGGTTGCTCACCTCTCAAGGCGATCGTCGGTGCAAGCTACCACCCTCAGGCCCAAGCATGCTTCCCTAAGAGATTCTCTGTGTGATGTCGCCGTCATCGTCAACCTGGCTCGTGCACAAACGTAACTGTCCGACGAACTTTACTGCATTCGATTGCCCCGCATCGCGCAGATCATCGGTAAGACATCTACCCATGCAATCGTTGCCTATAACCCAACTGACATGCTCCCAACTTGTAGGCCTTTGATCGTCATCGCTCAGCAAGACGCCTCCGAACGATAGTGGTCGGCATCTCGAAAGCCGCTCCTTGCGCCACGATCGGGTGTCGCCGATCCCAGCATTTGTTGCAGTCAAGCTCGACTGCCATTTCCACGTTCTCATCAACACCGAGTGCATCTTCCATGATGCAGTCGCAGGCAATGCAGGACACCACTCCTTTGCTCGGCCGCCCCTGATCGCGCTGCTCACCGGTAAGACAAGTACGCAAGCAAGCTGTTGCGAGAACACCATTAACATGTCCTTCTTTGCTTGTCAGACACTTCCAGTCGTCGTCGTTCTACAAAACTTCCCCAAGACGATCGTCGTCGGCATTTCAGCAACCCAACGATGAGGCGTCGCCGGCCCCAGCTTCTTTTCTTTATCGGGTCATCGAGGCGGGGTACGAAGCTGGTTCTTCAACCGCACAATCAGCAATTGTCTTTACTTACATCTGTCTCCCTCTTCTCTGCTCACGTAGGCCATTGCTTACTTTGCTAAGACCCCGCCATCTGGGTTCCAGCAGCCAGTGCTTGTCGTCAAGTGCCCTCTGCATTCCGACCGGCTGTGCCTTCAAGTCTTTCAAGGACGCTCCCAATATGTCTTCACGCTTTCCAAACCTACCAACCGACCTTCCTGCCATGCCACTTCTGCAAGCACTACCAGATCGGCACGCTATCCGTGTATCGCGCCCTCTCCGTCTGTGCCACCTCCGCTCCATTTTGCCAGAATTTTAAACCGCCAAGCGCACGTCTCACTCCAGAATCGCCTCCCGTGTGCCTCAGTCTTCATCCTCCACGCGCAATTCCACCGCTCCATCGGACACGTCTCCTCTGCCTTACGCGAGACTTCATTACGATGCGAAAAGCCTTCCGTCCGCATCACCCGACACTCTCTTCTACATACAAAGCCTCAAGCCGCAAACGGTCGACAAATACAACATCCATCTCGGCACCGCCTGCCGCGGGCCGAAGCCATCACCGCGCCACACCAGACTCTGCTTTCCCGTGGACGGCTATCTCAATCACTTCATGAAAGATCGAAAGAAAAGAAAAGAAACAAAGGGACGAAACAAGCAATGAAAGATCCAGAAGGACATCCCAAAAGAAAAAGAAAAGAAAGAAAAGCGACGAAAAACGCAACTAAAGATCCATAAGGACATCCCACCAGAAAAGAAAACGAAGGGGCGAAAGAAGCAACTAAAGATCCAGAAGGACACCCCATAAAGAAAAAGAAAGAAACCGAACCGACTTGACCGATACCACGACATCAATCTGCTCTCCAGCAGGTCCACTTCTCAGACTACATCAGCCTTGAGCTGAAAACGGCGCGCTCCGGCGGGTCGTCATCGTCTTTTGAACCGATCGACTCTAGCTGCCTCGCCACCGAAAGGTATTGAAAGCCCACTTTGTTTCCGCAACTGACATCCAGCTAACCCGAGTCTTTATGGTCCACAGACACACGAGCGCAGCGTATCTTCGAATAGCTCGACGTCGATCGTCATATCAAGGTGTGTTGAATTTCGGACTACCCTCTTTCGACCTCTGCTGAAACGTTTCTCGTATCTACCTCTGTACTTTAGATCGTCGCATCGACATCGCGCGGTCGCGTCGACATCGCCCATCGCATCTCGCTATCGACGGGCGAATCTCGTCGTCGCCGGCAGCTTTTCGACACCGGCGGTCGCACAATTGACAAGAGCACAAGCGCACTCAATATCTAGCTATCAATACCAACTTGCGCCTTACTTGCTACTCCGTCAACTCGACCTACACACCCAGGCGTAGCGCACTCTTCTTCAACTGCTCTTCGTCTCCATATGGTCGCAGTCGCAGCCGAGCGTCATGTCTCACTCTCAATCAGGAGGTACTGCCGTCGCGCATTGTGCTTGTTTCCTTTGAACCGCCCCTAATGCTTGTGCGCCTTTTCATAGAACGTTGATCGATCGTCGCGTCGATCGATTTCCGTGCAAGCACAATCCGTCGACGTCAGTCGGAAGATTCTAGTCCATTCGGCAAACCAAATCTTCCCCGACGGGTGCACAACGTTCCCTTGTCTTGTCGTTCGATGCTAGCCAACAGGTCCGTTGCAATCGTCGCCTTCGCGGACGATGCATGCATCCATCTGACATTCGATAATCAGCTTTTTAGACCCCGGCGCAACTTAGCACAACTTGGTACAACTTATACGCACAACCAAAACCAGTCGACCAAAAGTCAATACTCGACAAAGTGCTGCGCGGGTCAATGCATCGGACGATCACGCATCCACATTTAACCAACGTCGATCAACGACTGGAGCAGTCTCAAAAGACTGCTTCCTCGGGTTGTGGATGCGAGTGGTGCGCCATGAGGCGCCTGCGGGTAAGCTTTGCCGATACTGTCACCGCTAAGATATGTTCATGTGCTAAACGACCGGCCTTCTCACTCCCAGGATGTCCGTAGACGCGATGGTACCAGTTGGTGGGGGCTCCTGGGGCAGCGATCGATGCTGTGTGCTCTTAGCAAAGTGGTCCATGGAGTTGAGGTAGGTGACGGCGGGAAGCGGACGCGGCAGCACAAGAACATGTCGGCGCATTTTGGCCGGCCCGGACTCGAAGGGCATCACGCAATGGGCTCACGATTCGGTCGTGGAAGCGGGCCGTGCCTCCTGTCCCGGGCAACTTTGGATCGGGCGTGCAGTCGGGCCGCGCGCTGCTCACATCGACAAGGCAAGTTGATCTTTTGTCGTCGGTCGGGGTGTTCGTCGTCGATGTGCCTGAATGTTAACGATGCAGACCTTCTGTTACAATGCGGACGCAAAGGTTGTCCCGACTGCTTCTCTGCACCTCTCGAAGGTCAGAAAGCAGGAGGGGTGGCTTCTGCGTTGCGCATCTTTGTGTTCCAAAGGGTTCAAGTCGTCTCGGTCTTTGATTGAGTCGTCGCATGTTCCCCACGGTCACACCCTCCTTTCGGCGACCCTTGCGACGCAAGCAGCTCCTTGTCTGAAGATAAGTCTACCGCACGTCGTCGTTCCCGAGACCACTTCGTTAGACGTCGATGCTGATACACTCCACAGGTTTTGTATTCTAGAGCCCGGCTGTACGCTTGGACGGTTCAAGGTTGTTAGAGCGCGCACGCCGCTTGCGGTACCGCGTCGCTCTTTCGGTGCCAGGGGCCAGTTTCTGCGACCGGTTACCATTGCTCCATGATGTTCCTCCTTCGACGACGGGAATCATGTTCGCGTGCTGTCGTGCTCTGGTCCGCCGTTACCACTGATCTCTACCCTCTTTCTTTGAGCGCAACTGTCGGTCTTGATTCACGTTCCCTGTTACCTGGGGCAGGTCGGGAGGGTCGGTTCTCGCTGCGGCTTGCCGTGGTTTGATCCGACAGCGAGTTAGGAACTCGCACCTCCCGGCTTGTCTTGGGCTACATAGCGTGGTCATCAGTTGGGTTCAGTGGCATGGTTCCGATTCGAAAGGCGGGAGGATGAGTCCTCGGACGATTCCTCTTGCCGGAAGTAGCGCATTGCAACCACGAGTGCCTGGCAAGCCTCGTGGAAAATTCCGGGGGCATCCGGCGTCGCAAAGACGTGCCTGGAAACAGTCAAAGATACCTGTCAGGGACGATGGACCACAAGCGGTTGGCGGAATCAGGCATTGGCTTCCCGGCGGGTCGCCTTTGCCTGTAGGGCGACATATGGGGTCGTCCGTCCGTCGGTATCGGCGACTGATGCGTGTGGGCTTCTTCTTCGAATCGGAAATACCTCTCACGATGGATGTCGATGCAAAACATCTATATCGTGTGTTGGAGATGAGCATGGATTTGGCAAATCCACGGATATGTGGGCGTTGAAGCGGAGCGAACTTCTCTTCGATCTGCATCGAGTCCGATGTGGGGAGAAGGGGAGGGAGCAAAGTGAGGAATGCGACTCGGTGAGCACGTCGTCCAAGGGGCGTGTCGACCTTGGCGCTTCCGTTACCTCGTCCGAGTCGTCCGCTCGTCTCGAATTCGTCTAGGGGACGTTTTCTTGATGGGCAGATGATCTCGGCGAGGGCAACGCCTATATCATATCTTGAGTCGTTGGCCCATGGTTGGGACCTCGTGAGATAATCAGGCCACGCTGCCAGAGAGATTCGAGTGAAGGGTTCGGGTCAGCGGTCGAGGAACGGGCTCGATCATGAAGGGGTCCCAACCCGGATTGGCAGGGTGTCTAGTACGGAACCAACGCACCCTCGATGCTACACTCTGCGAAGCGTCAGCGTGGGGTGCAGGGGAACTGAGGAACGAAGGAGCGAGCAGTTGGGCTGCTTTCCCCGGCTGAAGCAAAGGATCTAAGGCACGCAGAGGTTGTGCCCGGTGTAAATCGGTGTCATGGTCTCGTAAGACGTGTACATTTCTGGCGTGGATCTGCGGACGGCGGGCCTGGCTGTGGACTCTGGAGGACCGAAGCAAACTTGCATCTTGTGGTGATTTTCCTTGGTTGGTTGGAATCTTGAACGTTATGGAAGACGTCGTGCGTTGTTCTCTCTCGAGACAGCGCCGAGACACACTACTGTGTCTTGTGCTGGCTTGTGGGTGCCGAGTCCGAGCTTCCTCATCGAAGCTCATAAAGGACGCGTCTTTCTGAAAAAGAGAGACAGGTGTTTGCTCGCTGGCGGCGACGAGGACCTCGCGGGCAATTTTACGGCTCTCTACAAGGATTAAGCCCGACAGAAGGTTTAGAGTGTTCACATCTCGTGGACACTGCGATCGGCAAATTCTCTGCTGCTCTGGATGAGCCTGCCTCGATCCGGATCCCGCTTTCCCTTGTCAGGATTGCTGCGGCTAAGGGGAGGGTACGCAACAAGCCGAGGGCAGTCGAGGAGAATATTGCTTCCGATAATCTGCTATCCTGAGCTCTTGCTGAAGCATAGGCGGCTAATCCGCGAGCTCATCGGGGGTGACAGCCCTTTGAGCAGACCGGGGACGCATATGTGGATGTCGGAAACTGGGAGAACGGATGAACTTTCTGTCCTTGACCTCGCGACCCCAACAGATACCAACGGTGGGTCAGGCCTTAGACAGGAAGGTCTGGCCCGGTGAGGAAGGGACTTTGCTAACCTCTAACGAGGCCGGCGATTTTCAGTCCTCACGTCTGCGAAGCTTCATGGCTGTTGAAACTGACTGGCTTCTCTTTTTGAATGCAGTCGCTGCAGCTTCGCTGTGGTAGACATTCGGCCAGAACGTCCATCGGACATCCCGCCCGGGGGGAGAGCGGACAAGGAGAGGGGGGTAGGACCACCGAGTCGGACTAGCAGACCAACCAAACCGAGAGAGAGAGAGAGAGAGCGCCAAGAGACGCCGACGCCGCAAACCATCCAATGAAAACACCGAATTCGAAAACTACAAAAAAGCAAAAACGAAACATCAAAACGAAAACAATCAAACGGTCGATCGAAATCAGCACTTTCTCGTCGAAATCTCTCCTCTCTCGTTCTCTCTGCTGGTCTGGTTCAGGTAGGCTGTGTCTTCCCCCCTCCCCGCGGGTCCCGGATCAAGTTGCGGTCGGTGACAGGCTTCTACGAAAACGGCGCGGGCACCAGAAAACTCACTTCATGCGAAAACAACATACATGAACTCCGCATCGAATACCCTCAATACGCCTGCCCGCGCCTAGCCCGCCTATTATCCACCGACCGCACAAAGAATCCGGGATCCCGCCAAGTACGGAACGGACATCGAGGACCTTGCGACTTTCTGCGACATCACCTTCAGAGAGAATCATCAGATCAGCGCTCGTGCTTTCAGGTTCCAGCACTACCTCGCGCTATATCACACAAACATATCTGAACTCTTCGGCATGACTCCACTCGGCTCAAAACTCAAACAAAAGCAAATCTGCTGCCGAGCGGTGCTAAGTCAACCTGCCGCAATTTCTTCCGTCTACGTCATGACGCAGTCGCAAGGCCTCGATGTCCATCCGTACCCGTCCGCTCTCCCCCCTGTCGTGAGCGCGTCAGATCGCTCACGTCCCTGTGGCGTGCGCATTTCCATGCGCATGCGCCCGATCCTTCCTGGATCGAAGAGTTCTATCCGAAATGTGGCTAGCAGGTATGCTTCGGATACCGTAGAATGTGCTCTGGTTCCTGTCGCTAACTAGCGTCAACTTGCAGAAAGGGAACTCGAACGCGAAATCTCAATGGCGAAAAGCAAAGCTCAATACCCATCGGTTGCATTCAAATCCCAACGCCATCCGATGAACGCCAGCCTACGCGAGCCCTTTCATCCACCTTTTCGGTCAAATGCCTCCCGCATCCTGCATCAAGAACAAACAAACACTCACTGGGATCCACGGGAGCAAATAAGCTCGCTCAGAACGTCTGCTCAGACATGTAAGCTTCCTGAAGATCTTTGGGATGATATCTCGACCTCATGACGACGCGGCGACACCCACAAACCGCAAAAGCTGCTGGATAGAACTGCAAAAACCCTTTCATTGCCCGTGAAGTCACTTTGTATACATGAAAAAAAAAAAGAATAATAAAAGAAGTCTAATTGAACGTGTTGCCCAGTTTGTCTTGCGCGCGATTCTGGTATCGGAGCGGCAAAGGTCTTTGAAAAAGTCCCAACTGGAGTAAAACCCCGGAAGGAGTAGATGAAGCGATGTACTATGTGAGAGGCAGTTCGCTGATCAAGTACTTGTATGTATTGGACGTTCCAATTTGCATTGCTCTGACCCTGATTCAACCCTTAACAGCGAAGTAAGGTAGAGAGGGTCGGAAGGCCATCCATTTCGCACGTTATTGGAAGGTTTCCACTTCTATCTACTGTGTCAGTAACCCCCTAACATACGCACCGAGGTCAGAGCAGTCTCTATATTACCACATCCGCCAGGTCCTTCCTGAGCGCATCCACTTCACTTCCTCTCCCAGCAGCAGCAGCACCATGTGCAGCATGTCCACCATCTGCCTCGAAATAGACCTGTCTGAACCTCGCGTGAGCAGGTTCCTGTCCCGCATCCTCTCCTATGACCACATCCTCCTCCTCCTCTCCGATCTTTTCCATCGTGATGAGTCTCCGGCACCACTTTCCGAACACCTGGGCGCTGTTGGCAAGGAGCCTCATCCTGGGATGGCGGGGAACGTCCGTCACGTCGTACTCGTCCGTCAACGTAGGAAGCCAATAGACGAGTCGACCGTGTGGCACGAGGTGTGTGGCGGAGAAAGAGAGGAGGTCCGAGATCAGGGCTGGCATCTCGTATGGAAGCGTCTGAGGGTACCTCAGTTGACCGTTTCTGGAACAGGAAAAATCGTGAGAAACGGGTCGGTGTGCATGCTCGGGCGAACTCGATGTGCTGTGAGATTACCGTTTCAGTGGTGGAAGTGGTCCTTCGGGTACTTTGGAATTCGCGGGTCGGCCCAGTTTCTTAGCGCCTGCTCGAACGCCGTATGGTGGCTGGATTCAGAAAGGAAGTCAGCAAAATCTCGTCTGACGACGAAAATCGACTGGACGTTGGCTCTTACGTCACAGACAATGGCATCCCATATTGGACGTGGTCGCCACGGGTGATGTGCTAGAAACAGTTGATTCAGTCAAACCGAAATATGCGGAATGTCAATACGGAAGAGACCAACCGATGTCTGCGATGAGCGTTCCCACGATCCGGCCCGTAAGATTATATTGCTCGGCGTTGGACTGTATGTCACGGCCATCTAAAAAGCTCCGAACGATCAGTCCCTTGAACAACGCTCGCTACTTCACACCCATTTAAGAAACTGACCCTTTCCGCGAATCTGTCGTCCATCTATATCGGCGCCCAAAGTATAGCTTCCATAGTGGGCACACGTGACAAGAAAACTTCCGGTACCGACAAATGGATCAAGTACGAACGACCCTGGTCCAGCCTATACGTCGTGCGCACGAAGTCGTCAGTAGACTCGCGTGGTTTGTGGAATCTGGTACGCCTCGATAGTCATCTCCTCACCAGAGCTTGATTCGCCATCACCAATGACAATTCCGCATCCATCGATGTAGTTCCCAAGTACTTTCGCTTCTTCAGATCGTACTTTGTGATCAAAGATCGATCACCCTTTCCCGCCCTCACTCCAAACATGACCCTGAACGGAACTTCGGGGGTGATGGCTCCCCTCGTCTCCACAGTCCCGTAATCCTCGATCAGCACGAACTCCACGTCTGGGGTCTTCAGGTTCACTTGACCGCACGGCATGAACGCAAACTGCTCTATCCTGGCGACCTGGGCGTCCTGGTCGAGGGTGCGGCCGTACGCACCCACGTGGAACTTGAAGGATGAGCCATCGTAGGGAGCGTAGAGTTCGGGTCGAGAGCGGACACGGGCGAGGAGGGCCGGGAGGGATGGTTCGTCGGCCCAGAGACGGACGGCTTCTCTGCAGGGAAGTCAGACCATGAGCTTCTGGTTCACCATTCCTGCCCAAGACCAGGACGGTTACTTTATGAGGATGGAACGACGGACCAGTTTTGCAGCCTGCTCGTCGGACTCTATCTCGGCGAGCAGGAATGGGTGCTGAAACGCGCCAAATCACAAGGGAATTTGGTTTAGAGGTGAACGTGACCAGCACGAGTTCATATGCCTCTTACATCGTTGGAATACGTAGTTTTATCGAACGAGAGGGCGACGCCCTCCAATATGGCCAAGGACTCCAGCTCTGTTCAACCCGAAGAGGACCCCACCGTTCAGAACCGTACGAGACCGGACCGTACGAGAACTCGACGACCTTTCGTTACCTGGCAGCCTGAAGTCCATGTGGAACTGAGCGAAGCATATCAAGTAGGTAGGCATGGCTCAAGGAAGTACATGCAATGCTGCTTCAGAGAAACGAGAAAGCGTTGCAGTAGAGGGAGTGAGCCCTAGGGTTCCGGGACCACACGTATAGAGCACGCTTGCCCCCTTTCCTTCCTTTCCTTTCTTCACCAATACACACCTCTATCACTTCTTTCCTTGCTATACTGCAGCGTCCCCAAGAGACCTTCTGCGCTCAACGGGGGCAAAAGTCACTGCCCAAAAAAGGCGAACTGAACCCGCCGCAGCAGGACCGTCTCAGGAGTCAGGACCGTCCTCAAGACACGGGCTTCCGACTTCCGAGTCCCCACTTGCCAAGATCTCGCTCACCGTCCTGTCCCGGTCGTCCTGGAATTGCTTCTCCATTCATCAGAACCTGGTTCAACCGTTAGCGCAGTGCGCCAGGCAGAGTGCTTGAGAACTGCCACTGACGTTTTTGACCACGCCGCAGCATGTACATGTAGGTTTGTCTTGACACATCGCTCCTCCTCCTACTCGTACCTCTAGGTCATCGGACCACCCTCCTCAGTGCAGCTTTTTGGGCAGGCATTCCGACACTCGCAGCCATCTCATTCCCCAAAACTGGACAAAATCTACCCGGGTGCTTGGGGGTCGTCGGCCATCGTCTTGGGTGGAGACATGTCGTCCGCCATGTGGATCGAGGCATGTCAAAACTCGCTTCCGTTCAACAACCCGCCGCTTCGTCGCTTCGTCGCTTCGTCGTGAGGATCAGTAACAATTACGAGCAGTCTTAAAGAGAGTAATGCTGTTGCAACGATCACGTGAGTTCCTGCGCTGGCACGTATGACCTAAATCTAGATCTCTGCCCGCGCGCATCGCCATACTCGCCATACCCGGAGATGCGGATAAGAGATGTTCAGGGTGAGGTTGCTTCTGGGGACGATGCAATTTCCAGCTAGCTGTCTTCGCATTTGGCAACAACGGAGTTACCTCTTGATCCAAGGAATCAAACGCTGCCCATCAAAAAGCACACTGCCCCACCCCCCTCCAGCGACGCTTAGAACAAGAGACTTGCAGGGTTCGAGAACCCTTCCAAGTACATGCGTCCAAAAGCTACCGCGGATAACAAGAAACTGAAAGGAACGCGAGAAGCGCATGGACGAATTTTGCGTCAGGGACCCTCAAGAAAATTCAAGACATATCGGCAGTACGCAGCGATCGTCGACAATTGACCCTTGTCTCACCTCCTGGCACCGTGTGCAGCATAGGTTTGGCTCTACGATTCCCACCACCTGAAGCGGCGTACCTCGCGTGTACTCGGAGTTTGCGAATGATCGAGAGATTCCTCTCGATCAGCTAGCTGCAGAGGATCTGGAGCTGGCCATGCAAGTTTGCTACGACGCGGCTTGGGAGAAAACCCAAAAGACGTCGTCGTCAAACGTGAAGTCTGCGAATTTACCAGCTGCTCCATGGCCGCCGACAGCTGTCACTATCAACATCGGTCATCAGCTGGCCGTGATCAGGGATCGACTCATTGCCCTCGATCACGAAGTGCGCGTGGTATTCTGCCGGGGCATGTTGCAGGACCGGGCAGATCAAGTCCAACTCGTACGATTGCGCAAGAGCTGAATCCAATTCTGCGACTCTATCGGAACGGATTACCCCACTCCAACCCCTTCTTCCCGCCGCCTACCATCACTTTCGCTTCAAGTACCGGAATGTCCGACCAACGGGTCCAAGTCCGGCGTCAAGCCGACGCTTTCGAGCAGGTTACTGTTGAAGCGCTGCCTCTAGCGGGAGCCTCCTTCTGCAGTACCAATCAGCCGTGCAAGAATCGCGCGGCAAGTGAGAATGGGTGGTCGGATGTCGTGAAGATTCTTTTGGACAACGGCAGAGTCGACACTTCGCCTTCATCTTTGGACTTGCAGAACGACAGGCTCCTTTACGCAAAGCGCTCTCGATGACGATTTCTCGGATGACATATATCTCATTGAAAGGCAAGCGGTACTCTTATGACGACTACAAGGGAAGAGTTCTGTACGAGCAAACATACGAAGAGCCAGGTCGAGACGCGACAACGCCCCTTCTGGCCTTGGCTTTTATGAACCGCGTCTTCGAGCCCATCTCGGCCCAGCTCTGGAACCGTTTGCTCACCAAGATAGAACTCATGGAGACGTTCCAAAGCATGTTGGGCTGCGAGTCGATGATTTCTTCCCAGCTTCAGTCAACAGCGAACAGTACTAACACTCAGATTGCCTAACGTGGAGAGAGAAGAGCGATCGACTGCAGGCTTACCGATGCGCAGCTTGGTGAACAAGAGTCTGCCGATGCCCACCGGACGGATTATTCCCCAGCATTTCACCCGGGTGTTAATATCACCTCACTTTACCACACGGCGAAGCGACCCAAGATCCTGTTGAGCAACTGCATGCCGGGGCATCACACCCGACGTGGTGGTCGTGCCGAATGCCGAGACGAAATTCACGTCCAAGACGTACCTGACGGCAGAACTCCGCCGCGAATACTCAAGCAAGTCAACACCACGTGAACAAGCAGAGGGAGACAGACCGGCGGATGACGGGACTGGAAAAGGTATGGTTGACCTGGCGAAACGCAAGGGAGCTCCTGGCTTTGTTTGCGGCAGTGGAGGAGGCAAGAGTTACCCTTCCCCAGTCGGTGTCGGCCCCCCTTCACTCCGCTCTCGCTGCCGGTCCCCCCATCCGAGACCGACACCCGTCCGCTCCTGTCACCAGCTTGGAGGAGGTGAAGAGCGTGGCGGCATTCCGAGCCGCATGCAGGGGTAAGGGCTCCGTCGTTGGCCTTGAGCCACTTGAATGCTTCATGCGCAGCCAACAGATCAAACACAACGATATGGCGCGGCAAATTGCCAGCCTGCAGAACTCGGATGAGGGGGTTCTTGAAGCGTACACAGTCGTGGAGGAGAGCGAGCATGCGCGGATGGCGGCGAGAATTCAGCATGCTGCCGATGGACAGAACAGGTCTCCACAAGGTACTGCCGTGGATCTGGCGCGGAGTCAGCTTGAAGAAGCTCGCAACCGACACACCGAAGCCAAGGCATCTGTCTACAATGCGTCACCTCCAGTTCTCGCCCTTCGTAAGGCAATGGAACGCATCCAGAGCCGCATGTCGAACAAGAAATAAACTCTCCAGGTTACGGCAAAGTTCCTCTCACGCTTCGACGTGATCCTCATGCCAAAGTTTGAGCATAAACGTATCATGAAGCGGAGAACCAGCGGTCCTCGTAGTTACACTAAGACGTCCTTCTCCCGGCTAGCTCATTCGGAGATGTTGACTGTGCTCAAGGGGATTCTGCAGTCACATGGACGGGACACGGTCACTGTCTGAGAGAGCTTCACGAGCAAGGTCTGTCATCGTTGTGGTCGCATGCAGGACGTGCGGGCTTCGAAGGTCTACGTCTGTCACCATTAACGCCACGTCTGTCACCAAGAACGCGGATGAGGGTGTTCTTGAAGCGAAAACTGCCGTTGAGGAGAGCGAACATGCTCTCGTTGCAGCGAGAATACAGCGTGCTGGCGGTGGCGAGACCGGGCCTCCACACGATACTGCCGTGGATCTGGCGCGGTGTCGGCTTGAAGAGGCTTGCAACCGGCATACAGAATCCAAGGCTTTTGACTACAATGCATCACCTCCAGTCCTTGCCCTTCGTAAAGCGATGGATCGCATCCAGCGCCGCATGTCGAAAAAGCAACGAACTCTACATTTGGTCGAAAGATCGCAAGTTTACGAACCCGGATTTCACAACAATGGGAGATGTGAGGTGAGCTGGGTCTGCCTCGTCAGCCAACTGAACTTTCCTTTTGTAGGGACAAATTCGAGTCAGGAAAGAGAGAGATGAGTGCGTATTCCATCGAAGCATCGCTGTCCTCTGTAGACAAGACTTTTCACTGGAAGCAGACCTGCCAATGTCCACAGTTGCAGCCAGCAGTACTCACCTATAGACTCTGCCGACCCACTCCGAGCGATCCGGACCTGAACCTGATAACGTGCGAGCCCCCGACCTCTGTTACAAGACGCAGGCTGACCATGCAACAGATGCTTCGATTTGCGAGGGAGCCGAACGGGAACGACTTGAGCTTCGGCGGGACCAGCAAGCGGAAGGTAACCCAAGGCACGCAAGTCTCCCTTTTGTACGATCCGCACCTGCAGCAGAAAGTCAGAGCGATGAGCGCGCTCTCTCGTCCTACATTATTCAGACGGCCACGTTTAGCCGATGCTCAACCTCCGCCGGCGCCATCCGCGACATGCAAATCCACATGGGCCATCAACGCTGACGAGTTTTTAGGCTGCACGATCGCACGCTATGCGGCGAATCTCTCGAGCCAGGACCTGACCTGGAAGGACCAGATCCGAGAGCGAAACAAACGTTGAAGGACACCTCATTTTGCAAGCCTCGGCTCTTGGAATCATTGGATGCTCTTCGCAGGCGAGGATGCCTTCCATCTGGTATTCGACGTTGACGACAAGACCGGCGCCATCCGCGGAATAAACTTTGAAGGACACATGGATGCTAGCCGTATCCTGAAAAGCACTCCTACAATGAATGTATGCCTGATCGGTATCACTCCGTACTCTTCCATCACCATCAGTCGAATTGGGAATGCCTTGATCACGCAATTAGGAGACTATCACAAGCTGGCTTGGAACTGCCAGGATTTCGCTGTTATGCTTGCTCGCCTGGTGTGCCCCGACGTTGGGGTCAATGACGACCGTCGCTGGGCCATTGATCACTGGTCGATCCCGTCGTCCGCCACCACGACACCGATCATGACCACCGAAACTGACTGGGCCAACATGACCCCGGGAGAGCAGCTCGCGCTCATGGCGGAGATGGGGGACGCGGAGGATCAGCGCGAGGAGTCAGAGGAATTGTCTCGCTGGACGGGTGCCGGGCGCCTATCCGAGAAGTATTTCTACTTCTGCATAATACGCGCTCCCAGAAGAGCGCATCGCCGCCTGCCTCGTGCGGCAGGAAGAGCTCCGTGCCGCCAGTCGAGAGGAGTCGCCGGCGTCGGGGGGCGTCGCCATCTCGCTGGGCCGTTTAGCGGCGCTGCTTGCGCTCGGTGAGTCCAAGTCAGTGTGTGCAATCCCACAACCTGTGCGTAGTCTGACAACTTGTGCTCAGAGGCGCGAGCCGAGGCACAGCATGAGTCCCGGGCAGGCAACCGCTCAAGCTTTCCGCAATCTCTCCCCGACCACCATCGTGTGCGATGAAATTGCACAGCGTACGGAAGCCGAAGCTATCCTGGAAGGAAGACGTGCTTCAACCAGAATCATTGCTACTTCGCACGGTCGTCTCCAAGATCTCGTCGCCAAACGCGAAATCAATGCGGTCCTCGGCAACATCAAGGAGTCCACCGTGAGTGACGAGGTAGCGAACGCTGCACCTGGTGGAATGAACGAGTCTCGACTGCACAGAAGCGAGGAGCCTGCTTTCATCGAAGTCAACTCGCTCACGTCGTGGTCCATTCATCACGATTTCAAAAGGGCTCTTGAACGGTTTCCTTCGCAGTGAAGACGTGGAATACGACCATCGTCAGATAGATTCCGACGGCATCTTGGTTTCGCAGCCAGAGAAGAGGATGAGAACCGCATTGATCGCATCGTGACCTTGATCAGCCCCTGGTATATCGCTGACAGAAGGAAGTCGATTGCTTCCAAGTTTCGTTTTTCTCTTCTAGGACATTCGAAACCGGAGGTCACAGATACAAGATGGAGTGCGACCGTTCGACCTGAGAGAATTAAGACTTGAGAAGGATCGCGCCGTGACCAACTCCAAGCGCTCGGTGTCTCGGACTGTCACCTCGTCGTCGAGAGGGCCGGCTACGAGCAAGTGCAGCAGGACCTCGCTGCGGCCCGTGCGGACCTTTCCGAGGTTCGTCCTCTTCGTCGGTTTGTGTGCTTGAGCTAACATCAGATTGCCTTCGGAAAGTTCCCAGTAGATCTGAAAAAGCTTTCCGCCCCCAAGGACCTCGCATAAGGCGAGGCAGCGATGCAGGAACGCCTATGCGAGGCAGCGATGCAGGAACGCCTTGCGGCACCGTCAAAGAAATGAATCAGAGGGACAAAGGCAGCGGCTATGGAGGCTGAGTTTTCAACCATCTTAGACACAAGCGTCGGATCTTCCAGCCAGGAAGTTGTCCACGACTCAGACGTGGAGAGTAACGCTTCTGGCCACGGTGAAGGTGACGGCGACTACTCATTATGAGTCGGCCCGTCGCCACAGCTTCAGCCTCACCCTCGACGACTTCGCCCGTGCCAACCGCTTTTCGGTGGAGCCCCATATGGTTCCCAGCCGTGTCTGGCGCACAGACCATATCTGGGCGGATGGTCTGCGTTGGGTGAGCCCACATTCTGGCGATGGCGGTCAGGTCCTCCATAAGGGCAGACACACCTCGGTCTTCAGTGTCCGTCTGTCGCAGTTGCAGGCCAGAAGGACGCGTCTTCGTGCCGAGGAGCAGGCGCGCAAGGTTACGGATGCTAGGGAGAGGGAGAAGGATGACAGGTCCCGTTCTCCCCACGCCGGTCGCAAGGATGGCGGCGGAAACGGTCCTTCCGGCGCTGGCTCGTCCTCCAAGGGATCTGCGGCCAAGGATGCAATGAGTTGCGAGCTGGTCGGAATGCCGACGACACGCTATAAAGGGCGATCACTTCTCGCTTGGGTTTGGACATCAAGTTTATCTTTCTTAGACTCTCGTCACGGTTATGACCTTACCTGTCATCTGCGATTGGCCCGCTGCTCAGATGCAATGGCCGAACGACTCTACCGGCGCGTCGACGGGTCATGCCAACAATTCGGTTCTGAGGACCGGCTTAGCCCTCCTCACTCAGCTCTTAAGAAGCACAGCAACGGCCCGTCGATATTTGACGCCCGAGGCCTCAAGCAGTTGCCGGAATGCCTGCCGAAAGGTGGGAGGATGGAATGACAGTTAGCCAGGATTGTTCTCTAGAGGAAACCTTTCTTTCCGCCACACTCGCGCCGTTACGCTCAAAGAAGAATAATACAGATTGGGAGAACCACAAGGCGAACCGGGAGGTCAGGATCTCGCGAAGACCTGCAAAAATCTTGGTGGTGCCCTTGGCTCCGGACGATACGCTGCTGTCATCGGACGCTCCTCCAGTCACCATCAACGTCGAAGGCCAAGGTTTGTGCATGCGGAAAGTTTGCAGTGTTCTGATCCGCACCTTTTGAACTCCACCGACACCGTTCGTTCCTTGACGAAGCGACGCCGAGATGGAGAGCTCCTCCTTCAGTCGGGAGACTTCGCGTATGCTTTGCGCAAGAAAAGCAGAAAGGGAGAAGAACATTGGGATCACACGACTCAGAAGAACAAGCAGGCCAAGCTCTTCGTTGCAGCCGAATGGATCGCGGAGTTGACTGCCGAGAATCGCGACGTCGATGAGAAGTGCGACGAAGATGGCGAGAACCAGAACCCTGCCGAGGCGAACAATACCGAAGAAACTACCGGCGAAGACGGTCTGACGTCGGTTCCAAGCACCCTCGCTCTCCCCATTCTGATAGTTCCAGACGACTGCAAATTCACGAACCCGGACAAGTCAATCATAGAAATCGAAATGCGCGGCGAAAGAAGGTGGGATGAAGTGCTGATATACTCGGGAGATGTCGCCGAAAAGAAGATGCAACAACTCCCCTGGAGGCTCACCCGAGACGTCAGGCCACCGTCTTCAGGCTTCACTGAGGACATACACTACCGTATCCTGTTTCGAAACGACCGCAATGCGCTGTTCTTTACGTACATGGAATTTACGCGGTTCATGCACGTGTCTCACTCGCCTTTTGCGGAACACTTTTGCTGTCAAGCTGCAAGGATTGTTTTCGTGATGACCATGGGCGGAGATGATGACCGCGAGAATCTCGCCGTTGAAGTGTTCGGTCTTGCGAACGTCCGCCGCATTCTCCAGCGTCACGGTCCGAAAAATTGTGCCGCAGTCTACCTCATCACCCTGGGCACCGTAAAGGAACTCCGCTCATCAATGGGAATTACCACGTCCGGCTTGCAAGACGATAGCATAGTGGCCAAATACGGGATGACTACAAACATCGAGGCTCGCTTGTACCAGCACCTCGCTCACTTCGGAAAGATTCTTCACGTCGAGCCGCGTTTTAAGAAGACCATCGTCCTCGATCCTACCGAAGCATCTACCTGTGAAGTGGCGGTCAAGAGGTTTTTCGAGATGCAGCAGAACTGGACGCTGCAGTTCTCAGCGACCGAGATCCTGAAAACGGGACACCAACGGACGATTTACGGCAGGACAGAGGTCGTGACTATTCCCTCTGCGTGCATGAAAACGATCGTCGAGTAGTTTGCCGGACTTCAAGCTCGGCGCGAGGTACAAAGCCATTGCTGAAACAAGTTCTTTACCGGTGGATTGACGTGGGATAAGTACGCACCATTCTGTTGGTGGCCGCTCGAAGTAGGTCCACAAAAAAGTCTAGAAATTGAGCTTACCCACCAGCAAAGGGTTCCATCAAGCGCCAGTCGCTGCAAAAGACGCCGAAATACTAGCTACTCTCGCCCAGCAAGCTGCCGATTTCGCTAAGCAGAAGATAGAGCTCACGTCTGCAGCGGCCAAAGCGACAGCCCTGGTTCAGAATGCGGAACATCGGGCCATACTAGCCGAGGAATAGCTTGCGCCGGAGGTGAACTTAGGAGGAGCCGCCGCTACCGGCACAAGGAGAAGAGGCCCCGCGGGACCCAATGGACGTCGACGTCGTCGAGGTTCCGGTTGTCCATCCCGAGGCGGTGCAGACGGTCCAGACGTGGGTGACTGGGAAGCCCCACGAGATGAGGTCGATCGGCGACCAGATGAGGAAGACCGCGCCGAGGGCCGCGGCGGAACAGGTCCAACGAGAAGATGAACGGCATGCAGATCGCTATGCTGGAGCAGCGGCTCGCTCACAACTCGAACTGAAGAAATCCTGGAACACCACCGCCATCCAGTACAGTTCAGGACCATCCGTGGGAACTCCTATTAGGTACCCGCTTTGCTTTGAGTTGGAGCCCGGGGTTCTTGATATGGAAAGCTGCCCGTGTCACTCGATCTGGAAAATCTCGCACTGCACCCTTGTCCCAAGAAGATCCCACAAAAAAAGCCTTTGCGGATTCAAATTTGGCAGCATGGTGTCATGTAAGATGAAAGCTAGCAATATTATTGCTTTCGGATGAATTCTGAAGCGCGTCAACTGACTTCGCAAAAGGATGAAGCTCTCTATGAGTTAAGACTTTTCGAAAGCTTCGGAGAACCCGGGCAACTAGACAGAGCGGGATGGGATCTGGCAATGTGTCATCGACGTTACTATACCGTACAACGGTCTCCGGCGAGCCATTGAGTCGTCGTCCGAGGAGGAGGAGCCGGTTCATGAGGGCAAGCGGGAGAAGAGAGTGGCTGTCGGTAAGGGGAAGGCGCTGGAGAAGGGGAAGGATCCCAAGGTCCCTGAGAAGGGGAAGGGGAAGGGAAAGGAGAAGACGACCGAGAAGGGGAAGGGGAAGGCGAAGGCAACCGAGAAGGGGGATGACAAAGAGAAGGGAAACGAGGAGGAGGATGACTTTGACCAAGGAGCTATGGAACGGGCGTGAGATTACTACAAAGGGATGTTTGATGGGGGCAAGAAGATACCGGAGGGTTGGGACCCCAAAGTAGGTGGAAGCGGCCAACAGCAATAGCAACAACGGCATACACAACGCCCGGCAGAGTACTTGAGGAAGAGGCTGGTGATGCCTTGGAACGGACTGTTTTCGGTGGTCGCATCAATGATTTCAGTCAGTCGGCTCAACTGGTCAGTAAACCAAGTCCTGCGATTTCTCTGCACGTTGTCTTATTATCTACTCTCCAGGGTCAGATTGAGGGTCTTACCTATGAGACCATCGAGTCCGGCAACAAAAAGCCACTTCCCTTGCGCTGGGCTCGCACGCTTCTGAACGCTACGACTTGGACGGCCGTCCCGCCGCAAGCCATTCGGCAGTAGAGCTGGAGGATGCACCGCCAGACCGCCACCCCACTCGCGGAACGCTTGCGTTGGTTCCGACAGTGTCTGCCTCACCAGGCTCAGCGCGGGCTCGCAACGACAAACCTTGCTTTATGGAGGAGAACAACACAGCAGCAACTTTCGCGACCGAGGTCGCTTCCACAGCCGCGCAGATCGATAACCATGAATCAGAGTGCCGAGCATGCAGAATTCTCAGGGCCAAGAAGCTATGCCGCCGTGGACTGATTTGCGTCGCTCCAGAGTCTATCATTAAACTTTCCACTTTCTCAAACTTCCGGAGTGGACGCAACTCGGGCTTGGATGTACAGTGAGCACAGCATGCTGTCGATCGCTCCATCTTAGGGTTCGCACGGGACTGTTACTACACGTTTGCGAGAGCGCTCGGTGACTTGCATCGCATGTTATCGACAAGCGGGCCGCAGAGATTGTCTTAACCGAAGGAGCTCCTTGCGGCGAGGTCGGCAAGTTCCCCCAAGGATGTGCAGCTACAGTGTACCAGGGAGCCGTCGGAGAGGCCAAATATCCTGCAGGCAGCACAGAGCCAGCCTCGTGAGCAAGCCTCGGGTCCCAGTAATTCTTCGCGCGAGGCAGAGAGGCGCTGCCTGTAAGCCACACCTTTCCTCTCCCTAATGCGCGGAATGACAGGCGCTACCCCCACTGCATAGAGTTCCTCAGCTGCGCTAAGAGCGGCTTTGCCGTCGCTTCCGCACCTCGTCCAGAAGTGCATCGCGAAACCCTGACAAAGGAGTCAGAAGGGCATCACGTTGCACTCACAGCCAGATCCACGACGGATGAGAACAGTCCGTCTGATTGTTCAAGCACGTCGGAAAGGTCTTGCTTGTGCAGCCAGCCAAAAACAGACAGCTCTGGGTAAAACTTTGATGGCGCGGACCTGAAGCCTCCCTCGTCAGCCCCAGCAGCAGCTCTTGTGCGTGTGCAGCGCTCTCGGACACCTTCCGTTTGGACCGTTTCTAGACCGATGTCGGAGAGTTACTGCAACTCATTTGCGCCAGAGTTCAATTCGATCGGTCCTCTGATCGCCGCACCGAGACACTACCTGCCTCACCGAGTTCCTCCTCCTACCAATCACCACGTCGTTCAGCAGGAGTCTTCGGGCCTAGCATTGTCGCTAAGTTTTGTGACGTTCTCTCTGCGACCGGAAGTGTCGAATGCAACATAGCGGCACGATCCGTTAGCTGCATGCCACGTACACGATCCTAGACCCGGGCCTGCCGCCCCACCCTTACTCAACACTCGGGATCCCCGCCGGAATCAGTGATATTCGTGTAAGGACTTCACATGGGCCAGTCGGTAGCTGCCGAAAACTTACTCTGCATGAAGTAGACCTTCAACGTCGAGCAGCCTCTTCCTTGAGTGCCACCGCAGAGACAGCCACCATTGTTGTTGTCGTGGATCGCGCGCTAAAACGTTTGGTCACGCGTCCACCCTTCTGTAAACGAATGTACCGGTATGGAGCTACTGTGAGTATGACAAGCTGTTGCATGAAAATGAACTCTGACGGTTCGACGGAGTTGGTCACTTTCCCGTCAAGCCAGCCTCCATAGAGCCGAATTTAGTGACCCGCGTCCGAGTCATACTGTAGGAGACCTGTAGGGTTTTTCATGTAGGGTGCGACCGGGTGACCTCGTTTCTCCCATCGGGTGCGAACGGGTCACTCTTTGCCGGTTCCTGCTGTCCTTTTCTCCAGCCTTTCAATGAGTCATGGCCCCCCCATCATCATCTGTGCACATCACTCCCAAGGTCTCTTTGGAGCCAACAGACATTCTCAAGCCATAAAACACACAGAAACCGGGCCACAAGACCCTCTGAAAGCATATTCCATTCGACCTCGCATCCATTCTTCACGTATGCCATCATCTGAGAGGTAGTAGTAAAGGGGTGCTCTCGCGTCGGAACGCCTTGTCCACACCTGTACTCACGGACGCTTGCATCCTACAGAAAGATCCTGCTTTTGGGCACAGGCTTCGTAGCCGGACCATGTCTTCGCTATCTGCTCCGTCGCGAAGAGAATGTCGTGACCATCGGTATCATTTCGCATCGTTGAAAGACTTCACACCCCCCTTCACATTTCGCTGACCGGTGTTTTCAGCGAGCCGTCGCGTTGAAAGCGGACAGAAGCTCGCAAAGGGTCATCCTCGGGTTCGTCCCGTCGCACTGGACGTGAGCGATGATGCCGCACTGGAGGCGGAAATCGGCAAGCATGACATTGTCATCAGGTGTGAGCGTGGGGTTTTTGGGTTAGACAAGGATTGAGCGAATTTCTGATCTGCATCAATCCCACCCAAGCTTGATCCCCTACACGCACCACGCGCGTGTCATCGATGCGGCTATCAAGCAGAAGAAGCATGTCGTGACAACCAGCTATGTTTCTCCCGCGATGCAGGCATTTGACGACGCGTACGTAGAGGGACCTATGGGAACATTTACCCGACGACTTGTAGACTTACAGCTGCCTCCCTTAGAGCGAAGAAGGCAGGAATCACCGTCTTCAACGAGATCGGAGTGGATCCCGGAATCGACCATCTCTACGCCATCAAGATGATCGAGGAGGTCCACGCGGCAGGCGGCAAGGTCCTTTCCTTCCTGTCCTACTGCGGCGGTCTCCCCGCGCCCGAGGACTCCAACAACCCGCTCGGATACAAGTTCAGCTGGAGCTCCCGTGGCGTTCTGCTGGCCCTCCGAAACAACGCTCGTTACGTCGATGGCGGCAAGCCCGTCAACGTGGCTGGACCCGATCTGATGGACAGCGCGAAACCCATCTATATCTACCCTGCCTTCGCTTTCGAAGGTTATCCTAACCGTGACTCGACGCCGTACAACGAGAGGTACAACATTCCTGAGTGCCAGACGGTTCTGCGCGGAACTTTGAGATACCAGGTAATGTAGTAGGCGATGTCAGGCTGAATCTCTGTTTCTGTTTCTGATAACGTTACTGGCAACAGGGCTTCCCTAAGTTTGCAAAGGCACTGGTCGCGCTTGGTTTCCTGGACGATGCGGAAAAGGATTACCTGCAGCAAGGCGCGGCGCCTATTGCATGGGTAAACTTCGAATATTTGAGCATTTTTTTGTCCGGGATTCTTGACGATCTGATGCTGGCTATGTTTAGAAATCCGTTATGGCAAAGGCTCTCGCATCTTCAGCTACATCGGAAAGGTAACGGAGTGCAATTTTCGATCAGTGAGGAATCCGAACTAACCTGATATTCCCGAATTTCAGCGATCTTATCGCCGCGGTACAAAAGAAAGCTAGCTTGCAGGGCGGTACCGAAGACACCAAGCGCATCATCGCCGGTCTCAAATGGTAACCTTCGATTCCCTCACTTGGCCGCGCCACGCTCCATTTGATTCTGATCCTCCTTCTCCATAGGCTCGACATGTTCTCGGACAAGCCAGCCCCAGCCCGCGGCACCCTCCTCGACACGCTGTGCGCCACCTTGGACGACAAACTTCAGTACGGGCCCGGCGAACGCGACATGGTCATGCTCCAGCATCGGTTCGAGATCGAGCTGAAGGACGGAACCCAGGAGACCCGAACCTCGACGGGCCTCTGGTACGGAATCCCCGACGGAGACACAGCTATGGCTACCACTGTTGGTGTCCCCTGCGGAATCGCTACACAGCTCATCCTGGACGGTGAGAATGAGATCTGTGCACTAACCATATCACCAAGGCAATGGATGCCTTGGGCGTGCTCGGACGCTGATCTTTCTTGTTCATCTGTCAGGTAAAATCACGCGGCACGGCGTTTTGGCACCGATGGACATGGAGCTTGCCGGACCATTGATCACCGCGCTGGAGGCCGAGGGCATCAGGATGGTAGACGAGATCTTGTAGTTTCGTAGACCCTTGATCCTTACCGACTCCGCTCATGTTTCTCATCCCCACATACTGAAATCGATAACTTGCATACAATTCGGTACAGGCAGAGGAGAAACTCAAAGCATCCTGGCTCCCCGACCCGGTACCAAGCAAGTTGAAGCAACAGACACCGCCCGATGCGACATGCACAGCGCTTAAGGGGGTGTGTCACGACATGTGGCTTTTGACAGGCATCGTACAGCGGAGCTCGAGGGCCGAGGCGGGGTGTTCGGACCGGGAAATGGATCCTGCTGCGCAACGATTTTCGCATTCGCGAATCCTCCTTGGATACAAGCCTGGACAAAGCCTTGAAAAAAAAACCAGCATGGAGTTCGACTGCAAGACACTCGAGAAGCATCTTTGGGGGACGGAAAGGAGAGGGGGGATGTGCGAGCCGACCAAGCCCATCCATGACGCCGATAGCCGGAGGCCGTTTCCGGCAGTCGGGAACGCTCCATCTTTCTTCCTCGAGTCACGATTCTCCGGTTCTGTACACCAGGTGGCTCATGCCGCCCGGCTGCGAAAAAGTCTCTTTTCTTTTTCCCTCTCTCCTTTTGATTCGACAGAGGGGAGGGATACCGACGCACAAGCACAGGCACAGACGGACGCTGACAGGCTCACGGAAAGATGGCCATTTCCCACGCCCTTGCCAAAGAGCCCCAACCGAAGCGTCCCCCCTCTCCTCTGAAGACTGAACGAGCTGCCGCCAAGGGGACCACCCACCCCAATAGGAAATCAATAAATGGACGGGATGAAACCATTCGCCCCGCCCTGGTTCCTCACGCTGGTCGTTCATTTCCCAAACCCATCTCCAACCCAACCCTCATCCCATCCCACCTTCTCCATCTCACCATGAAGCTCTCCATCCTTGCCATCCTGGCGCTGGCCGCCACTGCCTCCGCTGCCGCCGTCCACCAACCCACCGGTGCCCACAAGTCGGCCGTCCACAAGCCTGCGGTCCACAAGCCCGTCGCCCACAAGCCCGTCGCCCACAAGCCCGCTGCTCACAAGCCTGCTGCTCACAAGCCCGCCGCCCACAAACCCGCCGCCCACAAGCCCAAGAAGCAGCACCGCAAGCACCCTCGCAAGCACGTCGTCGCGCAGGTCGCGAGCAAGAAGTCGTCGGGCGGAAACTCGCTCACCATTCCCCGAATCACTTTCTACGACGGAAGTTCCCTCGATGCGCCCGCGTGCGGTGGAGGCAAGACGTCTGCTTCCTCGATGTCGGCGGCCGTCAAGGAGGGCGGTAAATTCAAGTGCGGAGACAAGATCAACCTGAACAACGGTGGTCATTCCATCACCGTCAAGGTGGTCGACTACTGCGCGGGCTGTGCCGATGCCGCCATCGATCTGACTCCTTGTAAGTTCTACTCATAACTTTGTGTGTGTGTGTGTGAGATCTTGAAGCCGGGATGCTGACCCTTCTTTTCTCTCCTCTCTTGTGCAGCTGCCTTCAAGGCTCTCGGCGTGGCGCTGGACGTCGGCGAGATCCACGGAGCCAAGGGATCCATCGTTTAGAAGGGACCCTCCCCCGAGTACATTTATTAGAGGAAGGCGGGATTCCATCCACTAGTACCACATCTTAGATATACCTGCGAGGGAGAAAGCGTATGCTGGTCTTATCCTCTCTCGCCTTGCGGTTCCATAATACGAACGATATTTTAGCACCGTTCATGCAACTGTATGTCGCTGGCGTCCGTGGGAAAGCGTCGATGTAGTCGCCGGAGAGCGGGCCGCTAGCCGCAACCGGGAGTGGCTATGTCATGCCATTACATCGTCTTTGGTATCGTGATACTCTTGCCTGTCCACGGTTCACATTCCAGAGGGCATCGGCATTCTCAGACGACTTGAGAGCGTCGACAAAGTCCCAAAGGACAACACTCAGGGATCATCACATCCGGTCCAGCATGGCATCACTGTACGCTGTCCTCGATGCAGCAGCTCAGGAGCAACAACCATCACCCTCCAACGCAGACTTCAACTCTTCCTCCCAACCGACCAACCCCAACCTCGTCCGACCAGAGATCCCCCCACCAACGGCGCCACCCGGAAAGAAGAAGATAGCCATCCCGGCCGGTTGGTCCGCCCTCCAACCGGTCCAGATAAAGCGTCGTCCCCCACCTCAACTCAACAAACCACCTCGCGCCGTCCTCAGAGACGCTGCGAAATGGGCGCAGGCCGCAGCTGCACCCGCGGTGCCACTCGTGGAAGTCCCAACCTCTGTAGCTTCGAACAACGTCCTGTCCGTCCATGGAGAGGAAATCCATCCTGTGGGAGAGTCAAAGGCTCAGGCTCATCTTGCTCCTCCGATGGCGAAGCATGTTGACAAGAACGCGTATGATCCAGCCAGACCAAACGACTACCTCCAGTTCAAGGACGAGATGAAGCGGAAGAGGGAAGTGGAGAGGAGACGCGCTCAGCATAGGGAGGAGGTGCAGATGAGGGGTGAAGGGCACGACGGTGAAAGGTCGTCTTTCCGAGACGAGAACCAGAGAGCGGACCATGTCCAGCTTCAACCACCACCTCCTCCTCCAAGCATACATGCCGAACCGATGGCGGGTGTGGCGTCAGGAGAGGAGGCTTATATGCGGAGAATGAGGATGGCTGCACCGTCACAGCCACCACCACCACCACCGCTACCCGTGCCGTCCGACTCGAGACGGCGGTCCTCGACACCGACATCCGAGACGACACCCCCGTATCAACAACAACCGCATCCTTCTCGACATCACAACCATGACCATCGCGACCAGCACCAAGACGCCCGAAAACGGTCCTCCGAAAGCATCCAACCGCTGCTTTATCCACCACCCCACATCGCGCCACCGACTCCCGTCGTCCTGCTCACCAACATGGTCGGCGGGGGCGAGGTGGACGCGGACCTGGAAGGCGAGACGGCGGCAGAGTGCGGACGGTTCGGAAAGGTCCTGGAGTGCGTGGTGTTCGAGGTCCCGTACCAGGTCCCGGACGACGAGGCGGTGCGCATCTTCGTCAGGTTCGAGGACGTGCAGGGCGCGATCAGGGCTCAGAAGGAACTCAACGGGAGGTTCTTTGGTGGCAGGACCGTCGCGGCCTCCTTCTTCGATCCCCAGAGGTTTCGCATCGGCGACTTAGATTGATTCGTGTTTTTTTCTTCCTCTTTTTTTTTGGGAATATATCTGCAGATACCAGTGTGTGTTTCGATGTGAGGCAGTCAACGCAGTATCAGTTCTATGTGGAAGTCGACCAAGGATGGGAATGGGGTGGGAATCAAACAGAGAGAGTCGAGAGAGCCTTCTCGAGTTCTGCGATCTCGGATTCTATCGCTGGCTTTGCGGCGATCTTGTCGATCTGCTCCTGAACCAAGGGCGTTCCGGGCGCCTTATCCCGTTTCGCCTCGATGTCGACGATCTGCCTCAACTTCTTTCGCAGAGCCTTGACGCGCTTCTCAGGGTCCTCCTTCTTGATCGCTGGTCGATCCGCCTCGGGCACCGCGGTCACCTCGTCCTCATCATTGTCATCCTTGTCATCATCGTCGTCCCCACCACCATCATCACCACCACCGCCGCCGCCCGCCGCCTTCTTCAACCTCCTCCTCGCATTCTTCCTCGCCGCCTTGCTCCCCTCTGGCACGACTTCCTTCTTTGCAGCGTCGTCGAAGGGAAGACCGGGTGTGTACCCCTCCGGAACCCGTGACCCTTGGACCTTTGCGTTGGAATACCGGGTCACGTCTTCCGGTGGGACGTAGCCTGCTCTGACCTTGCGTTCCGGTCGGATGGAGCCGTCGGGACGACGGGAGGCGGGGATGGTGCGGGTGCCGTCTGGGGTGTATGTGACACCGGACGTTGATGGTTGCGATGCTGGTGGTGGTGGTGGTGGTGGCATGATGGGGTTGCGTTTGTGGTTGTTGCACTGGTGGTGGGAGTGCGTGGGAATGGGTTCTGTAGATCGAGCACAGGTTGGTGTCCTTGTTTTGAAACGCAGCGTTGCGTCCAGTCAAACACGGACGATTGGTCTCGTCGTTTTTCGCGCTTCACATTCCTGCTGCCTCTCGAAAGGTTCTTCGTCCGCAGACACACTGAACCCAACGTATCGTCGATACCCTCACCTTTCTATAGCATAACATCCTCATACGTACTGCACCGCATCTTGCAGCGACAGAGCCTTCTTTCTTCATCTACCCAAGTTTCAACTCGTGTCCTCGAAAAGCAACTCAACCTCGCAAACTCCGCGCTGCGCGGTCGCTCGCCTGCCCCACCCACCTTCCGCCATGACTGCGTCAACCGACTACTCCCACCACGGCCACCCAACGACCAGCACGTCCCCGACAACCCCCGTCACACCCTGGGACCTCACCACCTCCGAACCAGCCAAGGGTCGTCTTTGGGTGAAGGTGGTGGAGGCTCGCAACCTTCTCCTCACGGACCCTTCCGTCGCCTCCGGACACGCCACGGTCACACCGCGACCTTACTGCGTGGTCGAGTTCGAGAAGAACGAGTTCGTGACAAGGGAGGGACTGTGGGATTCGAGGTCCTCCACGGACCTGAGATACGACGGTCCCGGTGGCGTCGGCGGCGGAGCGGACATGATGGACACGTCCAACGGGAACGGGAACGGGAAGGAGGGAGGAATGTATTCCGTTTGGAAGCATGAAGCCACTTTGTAAGTGGATAAGACGGGAGTCTGGAGTGGTCCACGTCTGAGAAAGGG
>JADGJA010000196.1:0-31245 GCA_027596035.1 Thoreauomyces humboldtii
GCCCTGTCCCCCGCTCTCCTCCTCCCCGCCACCGCTCTCCAGGAACCCGACGAACCTCGCCAGCTCCTCCCCTCTCCCACCGGGGAACTGATACAGAAGGGCACCTGCCGAATCGTCCTCGAGGACGGCACCCTTGCACCTCCTGGCGACCTCTCGCTTGGCCTCCTCGGACGACGACGGGTCCACCACGATGCTCACCCGGTACCCGGACCCGTGACGGGACTTGAGACCGATGGCGGTCCCCGTGGCTCGGAGTCGACCGTGGGCCATGATGGCGATCCGGTCGCCCAGCACGTCGGCTTCCTCCATGCTGTGGGTCGTCAGGACGATCACGCGACCCGTCTTGAACTTCTCGATGAACGACCAGACGTGTCGGCGGTTGACCGGATCCATTCCTGAGGTGCAAGGGAAAAGGAAGGGGAAAGGAAAGCCGGGTCAGTAAGAAGCAAGGTACCACGAGAGCTTGGCGTGACTACAAGTGTACACCGTCCGCCTCACCGGTTGTGGGTTCGTCGAGGACCCATAGCAGAGGATCCCCGATGGTGGAGATGACCAACGACAACCTCCTCTTCATTCCACCGGAATACGTGCCAGCGCGTTGTCCACGGACCTTCCACAACCGGACAGCCGTCAGACGTTCCTCCACCAGCTTGTCCCAACCGCTCCTCGCCACCCCCTTCAGACCAGCGTAAAGCTTGACGTGCTCCTCGGCGGTGAGGTCGTCGAACAGGATGTCATGCTGAGGACACACGCCCATGATGTTACGGATCTCGGGCATCTGGGATCGGACCGACAGGTTGTAGACGAGGGCGTCGCCGGAGGTGGCGGGCGTCAGACCCGAGAGGATGTTGATCGACGTCGACTTTCCTGCTCCGTTCTGGCCGAGGAGAGCGAGAAGCTTTCCTTCCTCGAATGATAGGCAGAGGTCCTTGACGGCCGTTTTTGCAGTCGATGAAGCGGACGAGAAGGGAAGGAAAGATGAACCTCCGTAGGATTTGCGAAGGTTGACGATACGGACCGCTGGCGAGAAGTCTGGGAGGAAAGGAAACGGGGAAACCGAAGACCTCAATCAATCTCTGCCTTTTTGCACTGACGAACAAGGGGCACCGTACCTTCATCGAGCGCTCGCAACCTTTCCAACCTAACGTCTGGATCCTCTCCCTCGGGATCACCCCTCGGTCCCTTGGCCTTCTCCCTCCGCAACCATTCCACGGGTTTCTGGTTCCCGCTCCTCCCCAGTCCCCAGTACTCGGGGGTCACGAAGAACCACGGCTTCAGGCTCCATCCGAACTCGTCGGGGATCACGCAGTCGAGGTACCACGTCAGAACGCCGTAAAAGAGCATGTTCATGAGCAGGTACTTCCAGCTGTCGACGGGAACAGGGACCGCAGGGGTCGTCCCGGAACCGTACGTAGGGAGGAGCTCGGCGGGGAGAGTGGAGTGTAGAGTCGACCAGGAGAAACCAGGGCCCGGGATGAAGGTGTTTGTAAGGGAGTCAAGACGACCGGTCGTGTAGGTGGTGATGTCAAGGAACATTTTTCCAAAATTGAAGAATGGAAAGAAGATGAGAACTTCGAGAAAGAACACTCGTCAATAAGAGCCCGATCAGGAAGAAGACGGTCCCGTCAGTTGACCTCGCATCTCACACACCTTTCCAAGCGATGGGAGATGTCCCAGAGTCCCACCAGATGTAACCGACGTAGCTGCTGCTAAACACAAAACTCTCGAACAACAGGCCGACAATGAAGACAAAGATGCCTATCAAGATAGCAACCCTGGCTTTCCTGACCAGCGTGGTGATGAAAAAGGCCAGCATGAGCATGCCCTCACCAAACAGAAAGAACGTAATGACGATGACGCCAAAATTACAGTTTCGGAATGCGAAGAAGTCGAACGCGAGTCCGAATATCGCCGTCACGAATGCTCCGACAAGGACGAGGAGCGAGTTGGAAAGAAGGTGGGATGCCCAATAAACGGATGATCGAAGTCCCATCATCTCCATGCCGTGCCGAAGCTTCAACTCCTTTTCCGTGACGATGAGATTCAGCACGTTGATGAAGATGACCATCTCGGAACAGAAGAAGAAGACGGGGCCTAGAGTCTGGATAATGGTGTCCGACAGTCGAGAAGGAGGAATCACGGGCCAGTCCTTAAGAGTGATCGCCAGGGTAGCGGGCTGGCTGTTGAGGACCGAAATGATGGCTTCATCGAGCCCACGCATCATGGACACGACTTCCCGTCCATAAAGATCGGTTCCGTTGGACACGTTCGTCGAGTTGAACCAGACCTGATATGCGACGTTGCGAGGGGGCCCCACGGTGTCCGTAAAGACGATTCCCCATTTTGTGACGTTAGGCGAGTAAAGCGAGTAGTCGTAAATGAAGGTTGCGTCCGGGACGGGAGCAATCCCCATGACGGACGTTGGGACGAACGAGGCGTCCGTGATGGCGGTCTCCATCGCCCAGGCGGGTTCGCCCGTCCGTGCAGCGTTCGCCGTGGCGAACGAGGTCATGATCGAGTTAATGGAAACGGTCTGCGGCGTGTACATGACGTTGATGCAAGGGCGAGAGGAGGTCAAGCCCTGGCAGTTGTACAGGCCTTGTAAAGGGGCTTCCGCCGGAGAAAGGACGGATTTGCGCTGGTTGGAGTGATCAGCCTGCTGAAGAATCCATAAAAGAAACATGAAGACCAGAGGAGCCAGTATGCATTGGCTGACCGTGGCGCGAGTGTATCGTATCTAACAAACCGGAGATTGGTCAGGAAAACAGATACAAAGACCGGCAGGCGGGGTGGATACCTGCAAGATAGCGTTTCGCTTTAGCATTATGAGCAGCTGGTTGCTCACGGTGGCAAACCAGTTCCTCTTCTGAACGGTTGACTGGGGACGGGGAAGCGAGGGCGTCGTTGGCGAAGCCGCTGCCCCCACGCCCGCCGCCAAAGATGATGATGGGTCCGGCATGGAGAGCACTATGCGAGGGGTGACTTGCGGGAGCCGCTCTGCCTCTATCCCCTTCTGCTTCTACTTTGTGTGTACAGTAGGTGCTGTGAGCCTTGAGGAATTGCGAGCGAAGGAGGGTTACGAGCGGTCATTTGAGGATTCTGAGCCGGCGTTTACAGGTGGTACAAAAAAGTCACCGCTTCAAAGACACACACAGAACAGGAACAAGGTTTTGGCATTGAACCCTCCTCACGTGCAGTATACAGACGGTACACGTACATGTGCATTCTCGCAACGGTTGCCCTAAGCAAGGGCAAGCGATTTGTTCGTGGGCATGATCAACGCCACTGAGTCACTTTACTTCGGCAATTGTTAATACTATTCCTCGAAAGCCTCAGTCTGCTGCATTTCCATCATACAAGCATTTGCAACAGGCAAGGGCAGAAATCAGAACTTCACGAGAACCTTTTATCGCTCCCAGTCTTCGACTACCCAGGCAAGGTAAGAAGTGTGCTCGGCATCATTTTACAGGTCTTCATACCATTCATGTTATCCGCCACAAGCAGGTTGTTCGGGAGATTGACGCTATCGAATCAAGTCCTGCATTTAAATGGAATTCTACGGAATTCTTCGGCAGCCTCGGTCGGAGTTTATTGCATTCTCTCCTCATAAACGTTTCCTGCAACACTGAGGAGCACCCGTTTCGTTCAAATCCTCTTATCATGGCTCACTTTGTCATTGCAGGAAGAGCCAACGACCCAGAGTACGCAAAGGTAGATGTAGCCAACCAGCACAGGAGTCCGTTGCAGATCTAAAACAGCTTCTTTAGGCGGAGATGCTGGCTCACCATCTGCACGCCAACCTCCCGGACTTCCACGTTGAGCTCGTACCCAAGCATCCCGATCAGTGGGACGAGTACGTGCAGACAACTTTCGCACAAAGACGCTGGGCCCACCGGATGGCCAGTGATCGTACATACAAGCAACCCGACTCGACTTCTCTGCCGCAGATGATTTGGAGGAAGAGCGGAGAGCTCATCGGAAATACGAAAGATTTTATGAGAATGGTGAGGGAACAGAGAGAGGGGAGAACAAGACCTGCGTACAGCACTAGCCTTGGATCTTTGACGCATAAATTGGGGGTTCGGCAGATGAACGAGACGTACAATGAGCAGATGACGCTGGACGATGATATGCTGAGCGACATCAGCAACGAGATCATGACTCAGCTATCGAGCAACTGAGCGGAAAGGCATCTTTCTATCGATTCGCTCAGAAAGAACAGATAGACACCACAAGATAGCAGGAGCGCTTCTATGATTAATGGACTCAGGCAGGAAGGCAAACTTCATTCCAATCCAACTTCCGTTATGAAAAAGCTGCATTCAGAGGCTGCATCCTCCAATCGGGATTCGTCTCCGCTTGCAGTGTGCGCACGGTCCCGAACAATCCTTAGCAGCAGTCTCTTCTCCTTGCCTTCTCCACCTTCCTTAGCGGCTTGTGCCCTCATCCTCGCCATCCATTTCAGACTGTGCCACATTGGCACTCTCTGGTCCTCCTGCGAAGCTGTTATGAGCACGGATGTTGAAGAGCGAGCAGGCAGGTTGTCGTAAGGGGAGTAGGAAGCGATACAATCGTACGCTTTCGAATCCGTGACGGGATCTCCCCATTCCCGATGTTCGATGACGGTCAAAGGAGACGAAGCGTCAAGCATGGCAGACAGAGGGTCTAGGAAGGGAACTCGAAGGACCATGGCGCGGAACAGGTTCGGTCGGAGGTTGAGAGTGGTGGCCATGAGAAGGCCACCCGCACTGACGCCGTGAGCTGTCATCACAGCAGGGTTTGTCCATCCTTCCGTGACGAAATGTTCCGCCACGTCTATGCAATCAGAGGAGGAGCGCGCTTTGTTATACAGACTTCCGGCCTCGTGCCATGTCGGACCGAGTTCCCCTCCTCCCCGAACGTGCGCCAGCGCAACGATAAACCCTCGAGTGAGGAGTGGCAAGATATCGGGGCGGAAATGCGGATCGAGCGTAGTCCCGTACGCGCCATACCCTCGAACATTGAAGGGATTCTTGCCATCCGGCACCAATGACCTCAATCGCATGACAGTAACTGGAATTTCCGTTCCGTCCCGCCCAATAACATGGATGCGTTCCACGACGAACATGTCTGCTTCGATCCCCACAGGCTTTCGGGAGTACACTACTTGTAGCTTGCGAAATTCCATGTCGTACACATATGCAGTCTGCATCGTCAATGGAGAGGAGGTCTTGAATCTGACAAGATTGGTCTCGTGAGCCAAGTTCACATCAGGTTGCACGGTGGTGATTTGCTCTGGCAGATTCACGACATGCCGTTCTCCGCTCTCCAAATCCGCGCAAACCACGCCGGCCAAACCTCGCTTCCTCACGTGCAGCAACGCAAAATGCGCAAATAGATCGATCTCCTCTATTTGCCCCTCATTGGAGGTTGTCAGAACATCTCTGAGGTCAGTCCATGTAGCGGGTCCGTCCTCAAGTGACTTCGAAGGAAGTTTACTCAGCCTGAATGATTGGGCGTCGTGATTGTGGAATATGAAGAGATCGTTTTCGTTATGATCAACGAAGTAGGAGCTGCCAAGGGCGCGAGGAAGCACAATTCGTGGGTAACGGTCAAAGGCCGATCGATCAGCGCGGAGGATTCGGACTTCTGAGGTTCCCGCAGCGTTACTATTGATGGTGATGTATTTCCTATCTTTCGTGACGCTCACGTCGAGGAAGCAGGAAGAATCGGGTTCGTGGAAAATAAGATTATCGATGGTTTGCACAGCTCCGATTCGGTGGCGGTAGACGTTGGCGGCGCGTAACGATCCATCCAGACGGGTATAATAGAGGTCACGGTGAGCATCTCCCCAAACGAAATTGAATACGTCAGTGAGCTCCTCTTCATTGGAAGCCGTTCCCGCTCGGTCCAGCGATCTGATATGCAGCGTTCCTTGCTCCCCTCCGGTTGTGACCGTCAGATATGCCAACATCGCATGATCCGGGGACACTTGACACTTGACGAAAGTAGCGGTGCGGTCGCGCAGATATCTGGTATCCAGGATGACCTCTTCCAACTCGCTACCGCCGCCCACAGGTTTCCGCACATGCACAACGTGACCATCGACCCATCGCGTCGAGTAAGCCCAAGGGCCAACGACATCGGGAAGATCGGGTGGGGCAGTCCGCGGGATGTAGCCTCTCAGTTCATTGCGGATCTTCCTCGTCAAGCGGCTGTCGCGGGCGAGCTGTTCGTTCGCGTAACTTTCCTCCGATCGCCAGTACGCGTCTGCCACCTGGTTGGCAGGATCTTGCAAGTACCGAAACGGGTCGGTTCGAATGCAGCCATGCCATGCTTCGCTATGGTGTTTCGGAGGGGCGATTGGAGGTAGGCGATCGACAACTTTCCTGGATGATTGTATGGGAAGATACGAGATTGGTTTGTTGACGAACTGGAACAAGGAAGCGTGACGTACCTTTTTTGGAACTTCTTGCCGACTCGAGCAAGGAATGATGCCCGCCGGAGTGATTCTCTCCTCCAGAGGACTGCGGACGCTGAAGGACGCAGACGGCAAGTGGCTGCACTTGCAGCAGACTTGCATGGCATCTGTCGTAGGCGGGATTGAGGTTGACGATTCGACCTTTTGCACAGAGAGAGAGAGAGACCGGACACGATGAACTACCACAGCCACCCTATGACTCGTTGCTATCAACTTCAACTTGCAGCTCATCCCTTCGATCCTTCGCGCCTCGCCTTCGTCACACTAGTATAGTGCTCCAATCCTTTTGAGAAACTGTATACTTTTGATCCTCAGCCCGTCCCTTTGTCTCGCTCGTCTTTTAGTGGGGCTGCGACCAAGTATGTACCTGACGCCCAGAGGTCCTTCACCAATCACTTTGCTCCCTTGCGCTCTCGCGCGATATTTGGCGAAGCGTCCTTCCAACGTAGGCTCTTGACAGTTGGGGACCGGGCGAACTTATCACTGACAGAGTAATCCGTCACCCGCCAGCAGCTTGCCGTTGCTACAATCAGAAAGCCTTGCCCTCTCGCATTTGCATCGAAATCCGAGGATTCACGGCACCTGTCCGCGGACATTCCCGTTCCACCGCCCAAGCTCGTCAGCGAGATTGTCGACACCTTCTGGACAAACGTCATGCGCATTTCCCGAGGTGGGGAGACCATGTCTGGACGGCCACCCCCGCTGTCGGAGTGTTTTGTTGACGGTTCTATGTGATCAGGTCAACTACCATCTACTAGTCCGTCTCGACCGTCCGACGGCACCGCCTCAGTCATCGGAGGTCACGATGAAAAAGGAATGAAGGAGCTGCTGCGAGCCACCATTCTGACGCGAAAGGAGCATGGGGATCTGCTTCCTAGCCTCCTCGCGCGACAGTGCTGCGATTTCTATGCAGGATTGGCGATGGTGCGACGGCCTTAGCAGACGCTCTCTGTTGTCGAGGCGTTTCGAATACTGACACCACGTTGGGTGCCTTACCAGCCCGAAAGACACAAGTTCTTGACGATCCTCGGCCGTGATTTCGGTATGCTTCATCCTTCAGTAGCAGGGGCCGTGACCGAAGAGTCTGAACGGTCCTTCTCTTGCAGATATCAACCGAGAACGAGCGGCAGCAGCCGCTAGGAAGTACCTGGAAGTGAAGGACGACGTGAGCTTCCTGTCAGCCTCCCCTCTGAAGGCGCAAAACTCATTTTACTTACGTAGGGCAGTGATCGCACGTATATGCGCGCCGAGGAGGCTGTCCGACATGCCCTTCGGCCATTGTACGAAAAGTTCTTTGAGCAGATAAATCATCTTCCCGGAGGGATGCACTTCTTGGTCAACCTTCGCGCCGATGTGCTGGTATGACATCCTTGTTTGTCATTGGGAAAACCTAACCTCCGAAAGCTTACCGGTATGATTACTCTAGGCCATCCTGGCCAAAGAAGGCAACGATCCGTACCTACGCGGCTTGGACATTTCTTTGAAGACTCAGCTTCAGGCATGGTTTGGCATCGGCTTTTTGGACTTGGACCGCATAACGTGGAACACGCCCGCTACCATTCTTGAAAAGGTAACATCATTTCGGTGTACCGAGACCGGGAATATCTTTCGTTTACTCGAGTCATTCAGATCGTTCATTACGAAGCCGTTCACACAGTACCGACATGGCAAGCACTCAAACAGCGCCTAGGGCCGGGACGTCTTTGTTACGCTTTCTTCCATCGCGGCATGCCACAGGTTCCATTAACTTTCGTCCAGATTGCTCTAACAGCTGCTATCCCAGAGGACGTTCACGTGAGCGAGATTGGCTGTTGCGACTCTAAAATCTGCAACCGGTTAACATTGCCATAGTTGTTGCTCAATGACCTTAGTCCTGAAGTAGAGAATCCTTCCACTGCGATCTTTTACTCGATATCAAGCTCGCAGAAGGGTCTCGCGGGCGTTGATCTCGGCAACTTCCTGATAAAACGAGTGGTGCGGGAGACGCAAGCATTGATGCCTACAGTCACAACCTTCTGCACACTCTCCCCAATCCCACGCTTCCGGGCGTGGCTGGAAACTCGTCTCAACGGCCCTGAATCCCCGAGCAAAGAGCCATTCTTGCTTCCTGGCGAGGAAACTGCGTTGCGAGACCGGGGCGCCTCTGGGACTACCGGTGCCGATGTTTTGAAACGACTACTTGCGGACGATGCCAATCTTGTCGACCCTCAGACTTCGGGGGTGGTCAAGCCGATCCTACTTCGACTGTGCGCGAGGTTAGAGCGTGTCCGCCTAGCTCCAGCATCAACAAGCAAGAATTGACATGACATCCTTAGGTACATGCTGCTGGAAAAGCGGCGCTCGTTTGCGCTTGACCCAGTCTGCAATTTCCACATACGCAACGGGGCGTGCCTGCAACGTCTGAACTGGATGGGTGATCGATCTGGTATGGTTTCGGAGACAGAGCCGGATGTCAACGTCATGCCCATCAGTCTTTTCTCACGCACCTTCATGGCAACTTTCAGCGAAAGGCCTCCGTCAGTCCTACGGCATCATGGTTAATTTCAACTACCGACTGCCGCAGATCGAGCTCAACAATCAGACGTATCTATTTGATGGATCCATCGCTGTCATTCCCACCGACGATGGTCCCGACCACTACGATGAGGCTCTGTCCTGGGCAATCGGTGCTGCTGGCGGCGCCGTGCCTGCCAAGGACGGGATATTGAGGGTGCATGTGGTGGAGAAAGATCGTGCAGCACCGAGATTGTGAAGGGGTTAGAAGTTGTTTGCATTTAAGGACATTATGCTCAACTAGGCTAGGACAAACATCTGTTCAGAGTATATCATTCACCCTCTCCCCTATCGATGCGTCAGACTTAATATCATGAATCGAAAGGAGCCAAGAAAATGCTTTAACTGTTGTCAATGAAGATTGTGCTCGCTGCTACTCGGGCCCTCCTAACCTGCGTCTCGTTGTGCCCTCTTCCGCTGCTCATACGCCGCCCTTGTCCCTCCTGGCAATGATTTTTTCCAAGGCCGACTTGAGATGCTCCCAGTCATACACCTTGAGATCCTTCTCTATGTTACGGGGTCTCGGATGGTCGAAGGCCATGATGCGTGCAAACAGTTCCGACGTCTCCGCTTTGGACTTGGCGGCTGTCAACGGCTTGAAAGACTCAAGATTCCGACGGATGCGGTTCTTCTGCTCGGTAGAGAACCTGTACGAGGAAAGAAAAGGACGAGGGAGGATCAGCTTGGCATACTCATTCCCAAATTCACGAATGCATTCACTTACTGCTCTTCCATGATGAAACCGACCAAGGATATCAACCTTCAAAAGTAACGATCCGGGGGGTCCATCAGAACACATGAGATCGTTTGTCAATGTATCCATTCATCATCTGCAGGTACATACTCGACGCTAGTGATATAGCATGACTCCTCTTCCTCCCGGAGCACGGGCTTGTGAGCCGCTATGCAGCTGACCAGCCACGGTGCCGCTCTTCCAGACGGAACGGCATCGACAGTCGTAGTTTGGAAGCGGACGGTTGCTGTAGTAACATTCCGTGATTCGTCGGTGTCGAGCGTGGTAACTGCGACGACAAGACGACGACCCGACTCGCACTCCTCTGACGTCCTGATATGCGGAGACTGGAGTGGTCAGTGCAACGATCTGTCGAAAGACAAAGGTGCAACGTATACCAGGTACGAGTGACGCCCATGGTGTTAACGGATTCATCCAAGATGATTTGATCGATCGTACGCTTTACACTGCACTGCGGTGAGTCGCTGACAGATGACACGAATGAAGGGGTAGTGGATGGCGACGACTCTTGCAACGGTTCGCTGCTCGAAGCGTGGCTGTCGGGCGATGGGAGGCCGGTCACACTGCGCGGGGTCGTGTCTGGAAGAAAGTAGAGCCATAGAAAGTGTTAAATAGCGAGGAGAACCATGAAAAAAGGACGGAGTGGAGTAGCTAACCTGAATCCTGAAGCTCGTCGCTGTACGAAGGATGCAATGGAGATTGTGGGCGGGACCAATCGAGTCCAGCGAGCATAGCGTCGTCGGGTGTCGTTGCATGAACGGTACCGGCCGAGTTCCACGGATACACTCCGTCCACTTCGAGGAACTCAGGAGGAGTGTATGATTGCGAGATCACGGATGGCGTGAGGCCGATGGCAGCTGGATAACGAAAGTTCAAGACAACCTTTTTTTTCGGCAGCCTCCGGCATGGCTTCGCCATCCGCCTTCGCCGTCAGGCTGCACCCCAGCTGCCGCTGCGCAAACCGATCCAAAGGTGAGGGTGACCGGGAAGAGCTTCATGTCGGCGGGAAGCCTCAAATGAAGTGTAAAGATGTCTCCCGCGACACCGCTCTCCGGAAAGACGGAGAGAATGTCGACGTCAATTGGCCATGTGGCTGTCGCAGCGATCATCTAGATGAAGGGCAGATCCAATTGACATCATGCACGAAGCTTCGCAGCATAGCACAGGACGAAGCCCCTTCCCACCTTTCTTTGGTATCCACCGTGCGGAATAAAAGATCAAACACACAAGAACGTGCGATATGAGGCTATTGCGAATGATGAGGTTAAGAGAGAACCCCGACAAGCCGTCCGATCGACGCAGAGAGGAGCACAAAGGACCAACCGACCTGAAGGGGAAGACGTGGGGCATGGTCTTATACAATGAATATTTGGGTATGTGCCCGCGTTGTGCCTACCCCACGGTTCCCCGCTATCTCCGCATGGTACTCCTGGAAGTCCCTCTCCAGCGGTGTCCCCTGCCCCCGGGCTGTCAAACGTTCCCAGATACAAAGCTCCCAAGGGTAGTGTCCATGTTCTGTCTTCTCCACAAATAAGGGACCCGCCATCATGAACAAAGATAGAAGTCCGAGGGCGATGATATAAGGGTGCCAGATGGCTGAAGGTCTCAGGGCAAGACACGTCAAACGATGGAGAGCGACCTATCGAATCTTCGACTGACAGACAGTTTCAATCCCATCGAGCAAGTAACGTTTGAGCCTTCTCAGGACAGGTTGGTTCCCGGTCGATCCTGGCTGCACCGTAGAGACTGGGGCGATCCTGTGCTGGGAAGCTTGGGTCCTTAGCTAAGCTGGACGCGAGAAGCCCCGCTCGCCCTTTTCCCTGCTGTCTGAAAAGCCCACCTACCCGCGTTGTTTTGCGGTGATGCGCGCCACGCTCGCGTCTCTCTTCAACGCTTGTTTTGCCCGCCCATATCCCCGCTTGTCAAGAAATACGGGTAGTCGGCATCCCCAACATATACCCTGCCACTGCATCCCTTTGCTCTTACCATCATTAGATGCAGCTGCTTAACGACATGTCTCTGTTGTCCCCACTATTCGCTTTGGTCACGGCTGCCGACTCCATGCAAGCGACCCCTCCGGGTACCGCCCGAAGTGTGCATCAGGTATGGTCAAGCTTCTATACCTGGAAGATGTGTTGGTCAAAGTACATCTGGTTAACAGTCCATCGGTACACTTTTGGCAGCTCATCCCACGGACAGCACCAGTGGCAACGGCGCCGTTTCCATCTGCTACGGCAGTATTGACTTCCAGCCAGTCAAATGTGCCCCAGGCACATCCAAAATCTGGCTCTTCCACAACGCAACTTACGCAAGTAACGCACCGGTGGCAGATTAGCGGATTCAGCACAGAGGGCAGCAACGGTGCAGCAGATGTCAGCGTTAGGGCTGGACAGCCGGCATTAATGGGAGGCCGTGACGGGGTGGCTACTGCAGTTCCCATTACTCAGTCCATAAAGCCAACCACTCATGTACCCCCAGGCTCCGATCTGTCCCGCAACAACACTGTTGGATACGACAGCCGGAAACCCGCCATACCAAGCACTTCCTCCACTCGTATGTCTGCGCCGATACTCAAAAGCTCAGCGAGACGTCCCTCATTATCATCATCTACAACCTCCACGAGGGCTTCGACGCTGCCGAAACCCGCCGCACGGCTCGAGCGATGCCAGCTGGAGAGCGCTTTGCTCAACATCCTTCGCGATTCCCTCATCTCTGGGGTACCTGCAGCTCGGAGTTCTCCGGCTTCCCTCGTATGTACTCCTTTGCGACCCGAGCTCCGCTACCGGGCGGCGCTAGAATCCTCGCGACTATCGAGAGGACGACTTGGTGTAGGGCCGAGGCCGGCATCGGTACCGTTAGCACGGCGAGCAGTGGTGTCAACAGACCAGCAGCAAGAAGTGACAGCATCGGCAGTGATGCCCATTTACTGTTTGCAGGATGTGATGGGGCGTGCCGTGCTCGGCAAGGTGGAGTCCCGAAGAGACCGAGAAACCTTGGGCGTGTCCAAACACGCGGGAATGGACACGGGGGACTGCAGGCGGTCGGCGCCAGTCAGCCGGGCAGCAGCAACTCCAAACCCAGTGCATCAAATGGCAAACCGAAACTCAGACATATTGGCTCATCCCAGAAGGCCGGAAAGCATCCATCGCTCCCCGACAACGGCCCGTCGAATTCGCGATCAAATTGCCGTGGACAATGTCCTGAAGAAAGCCCCCTACCAGAAGGTAAACTTCTTGCCGGTCTCTCTCGATGAACCATATCCTCAACTGATGCTCATCGCTGTACTTTGATTTCTGCATTCGGTTTCGACAGTATATGCAGCAGATGACGGCTCGCCTGAATTATGCGCGGTACAAAGTAGAGCAAGGCTGGCAGTCCAAATCGCTTGTGGAAATGCAGCAGTCGTTTGCCAAAGCAGAATCCGTTCAGGAAGTCTTTGAAACACGGCCACAGGCCTCCACCCGCAATCTGAAGCGCCGACGTGAGCAAGGTGAGTTTCGAGCGATTCTCTTCCGGTCTCTAGATATTAACAGAGCAATCTGGATACTATAGAAGGTCAAACCATTATCTGCACTGTTTCGGGACAGGGTTCTGCTCGGTCCCAAGTCTCCGGCTCAGAAGCGGGCGAAAGTAGTGCTTCGCAAGCCAGCGGCTCGCATGCCTCTCCAGATCTCGACATGGAGAGCGCGGCCCTGGTACTTCAATCACTCCGCGCGCCTATGACACAGTCTCCACCGGCGTCACCTGCATCAGCTAAGCGTCGCAAACACAATGCCAGCCGCCGGAATGCTCCCGTCTTCAGGCCGTGGCGATGGGTCCCTCCCACTGCCGCCGTTCCAGCATCTACCACATCACCATCCAACTCGCAACTGGCCTCTCCAATATCCTCTGCATCGACAATGTCTCTCGAACCTTCGTCAGGACCCATGGACACCACTGATGAGGGTTCAAATTGACCTTCCATACTGCCACACACTTTTCCCATGCTACCTCAACGCCTTTCCCTTGCAAACACCTCTTCCTCGCACGCAAAAACAAATGACATCTTTCTACATGCAGAATAAATGTCGGCTTCCGACCATCTGCCCTTCCTTTTGCTTCGTAACTTGCCAATAGAGAGGTTCTATGTGCGACGAAAACGATTTGGGGGGCGGCGGGAAAACCGCTTTATCAAAGTTGTGTACTTTTTTACACCATGGAATGGTTTGGCTGCATAGAACTCGCAAGGGATTTCGCAACCGACTCGACAAATGGTCGCAACGAAGGCAGCCGTCCATAGTACCTCTCTGAAGTTCTCCGAAACTATGCGATTGGCTTTCTAGAGGGCGCAAAAGGGAAGGGTAACCCAGATGATCTGGAGAATCAGGGGATTGAACCCTGGGCTTCCTGCATGCAAAGCAGGCACTCTACCACTGAGTTAATTCCCCAGGCAGATAATATGCCATGCCAAAAACAAATTATGACCGCTCAACGCTTTCACGGATTCGACCCTTAATCGACCACTAGGCGAGCCGGTCCCGCCTGTGCAAACTGCAAGGACAAGCCTGGAGATACGGCTGGTCTCTCGAGAACTCGAGAACTCGCGAAAACTCTCTCGACTGGTCTCTCGAACGATGTGCATACTTTTCAAAGACCGGATTGACGCTGGGGACCAGCTTGCAAAGGACCCTCGGATTGCCCGTTACGCAAACGACAAACACGTGATTGTTTTAGGTCTACCCAGAGGTGGAGTGCCTATTGCTTTCAGGTATGACGGGTTGGGAGCGGATGGCAGCGCATCAAAAGCTCAATGAACGCCCGTGTCCGCCCTTCCAGAATCGCAAAGGCGCTTAATGCAAAGATGGAGGTAATGATCGTGCGCAAAATCGGGATCCCGAAATATCGAGAAGTGGCCATGGGGGCAATGTGCGCAAACTACTTTTCATTGCATTCGAAACATCAGACGACTGAGCATGTGTTCTGCAGTGCATCCGGTAACTTCAAGTATATGGCACGAGGAAGGATGACGAACTTCGGAGTCACAGATGCGGACGCAAAGGAGATCATCGCGGAGGAGGTACGAGATATTGCGCCTCCGCAAAGTCTGCCTTCTCTTCGACGACACTCATCTGGTATCAATAGCTTGACGAACTGCGACGCAGGGAACAGAAATACCGTAGAGGCGCGCGCTTTCCCGATCTCACCAACAAAACGGTTATACTCGCAGACGGTGAGTTCGTTAACTGTGAGGCAATGTCCTGTTGGACGACAGCTGACGAGCACGGTAATAGACGGCATTGCGACTGGAGCAACTCTTCGTGTGGCGCTCATGGCCGTTCGGAGTCACAATCCTTCCTGTGTGATTGTGGCGGCTCCTGTAGGACCAGAGTCTACCGCTCGTGAACTCCGCAAGGAGGCCGATGAGGTGGTGGTCATACGTACTCCGCAAGCATTCAGTTGTGTCGGACAGTGGTGAGTATTTTCTAAAACCCAATTCTCGCGAAGGCGCTGACGCTTTCCTTTTATGCAGGTACGACTCTTTCCCGGAAACTCATGATGAAGAAGTCCTCAAGTTACTGGCCCAGGCCGAGGAGGCTGGACTCGGAAGGTCGTGAATCTGGGAAACCTTGGCCCTCCTTGTTTTGTTCGAGCGTACATCTGCTTTGAGCGCTCGGAATCTTCGATAGCTGTGCCGGCAGTCATCGGTCCATAAGGAAGAGCGCGGGAGAAAGGCGCGGCTATCAGAACTGTACCGTGGGCAATGAATAGTAGCAATAACGTGTGCTGGCTGAGTTGATCTGCCAAGACATGCGGCATGGCGAATGCCTCAGATCTATTTTTGGCTCGACATCAATACGTACTCAAAACTTCCGAGTCCAGTGATAGAAACCGCTGAAGAAAAGAAGGCTAGCGCCCAAACACCCGTCGCAACAAGCCAATGCGTGAACTCACATCCTTCACGAAGGTGTCGCCAGCCGGCCTCGGTCTCATCACTCCATCCGGCAAGTCCAGGACAGCAAAGTCACTCCCAGACGTCAGTTCCCCTACGCCACGTCGTCGTCACCGTCCGGAAGCGGACGATGAAGACGTTCAGGACAGCGATGCTGGTTTTTCTGCACCCCTTGCTTTCCTATCAGAGTATCGCATTCCCGATTCCGTTGCTCTACCCCGTCAACACCGCCCGGATCTCACTCAGAGGGATCTGACAGAACAGCATATTCCCGGGATCGTAGCCATGATGTACGCATCGCGCGAGTATTCGACAACCTACCGGTCCATCGCCTTCGAGGGAGAGGAGTATGCGCGTGTCTTCAGCGCTCGAGTCGGGAGCGCCGACCCCGGGCTGTCGGTTCTCTTTGTCCACGGAGACGAAGGCGGCGGTCGACCCGCCTTTGTGTCGGCGGTGATGGACCTGCGCACGGTTCTCGACGGATGGAAGAAGGCGAGAGACCTGGCAGCCGGGCTCGCGACCGACACGGGAGTCGTGGGGTCCGCGCAGCATCTTCCTCCGCCATCCAACACCTACAGCGTTCCGATCCGGACATTCCTCGAATGCGGAAATCGAACTCTCGCGGTGCTGTACGAACGATTCCACTCCATTCCCTTCGGAAACATGATCTACGTTGGTGCTACTGCGGCGGATCCCTCCGTTGCTGGAAGCAACGTCTCCGCCTATGCCACGCAGTGCATGGTGGAGAAAGCAAGGAGTAGGGGATACGTGGGAATGTGCGGATGGAGCAGTCATCCTGCGGTGCTGAAGCTGGCAGAACGCTGCGGAGCCAAGATCATCGGCAGGGTTGACCTGTCTGAAATCGAAGTGGACGGAAGGAGACTTTTTGAGGAGCGCGGTGGGGAGGAGATCGGTAGCGTTTTTGCCAGTGCATTACCAACCTTTGAATAAAACGACCAAACTTCAGGCCTGCCGGATGCTTGCATGTAAATGTCGGGCGGTCGGGGGCCTGCGGGGCGAGAGGGGTGTCGTGAGGGCCCAGCTTGACCTGGAGAAGGCTTGGTGAAGGCGAGAGCGGCTGGATGCTGGCGGCTGGGGAGAGCGGAGACCCCGATGCTAAGCTGTCGGAAAGATTTCCTTGTTGATTGCACAGCCTCTCGCTTTGCTTCTTTTTGGCTTCGCGACGTTTTTGGGCCTCAACACTCAGTTTATCACGAAGGAAATGGCTTCTCCGCAAGCAGGCAGAGGGAGAGGCACGAGCGCTAGCACTCGTGGCTCATCTAGCAGGGGCGAAACACGAGGTGGTGGAAGTCGAGGCGGAAGTCGTGGCGGCCGAGGAGGGAGTCGAGGTGGTCGCGGACGTGGGCGAGGAGGCGGCCGAGGGACCTTCAACAATGGCTTTCGTGACCGAAGCATAAACGACACGACGACCCTCCCACTGAGTCTGACCGATCAGATGGAAGTCGACGGACCTCACCAGGGCGGCGATAGAGAGCTCGAGCAACGGTTCGCCTTTAGGTTCAACAAGAAGGTCCTGAACCGGAAGGCGGAACGGAAACAGAAGCGGGTGGAGAAGAAGCAGCAGATACACCATCATCACGCTCAAAAGAAGGGGCACGACGCAGAGTCAGATCAGGTAAGGATTTACCGAGGTAGCAGGGTGTACTAGGTAGGACCTGGACTAACCCCTCTTCCCTCAAAGCTCGATATTGTCACTCCGGCGCCGGGTTCCTCGAAAAGAAAGCTGGCTGAATCCGCCGACCAAAACGATACCTCGGCCAAAAAGACAAAAGTTGCGATCCCACAGGGGCCCTTGGCGGCAGCCAGGGCAGCAGCAAAGAAGTCAGCACCGGTCATCGACGCAGCCGCTCAGAAGCGACAGATGGATCGGTTGGCTTCCAAAAACCCTAACTTTCACCGCATGCTGGTGGAGCAGGGTCTCGTGGACGAGGCTGGCGCGGTCCCCATCGGAAAGGCAGCCCTCGCTCAGGACGACGCTGAGATCTCGAAGTACGCTAAGAAACTTAAGATCAAGGACAGGACGAAGGTCCCGTCGGCTTTCACCGAGGACGGCCTGGACTATCTTTTCAAGGGGCTTATGGGAGACGGGGGGATCTCGGAAGGCGAGGACGGCGGCGGCTACGAAGAGTTCCTCGCGCAAAAGCGTGCAAACCAGCCCAAAAAGTCCAAACTCGCTGAAGCTGCAGTGTCTGAAGATGAGGAAGGCGATGAGGATCTTGGCGAATCTGATGCCTACGATGATCAATTCGCAGACTTCGGAGCCGAGTTTGATCCCAACGAGGGAGATGACGTCGATGAGTTTGGTCTTACCGGTGACTTGCGACTGGAAGATTACGATTCGGATGTTGAAGAGCTGGAAGATGATGAAGAGTTGGACGAGACGAACTTTGATTCAGAGCTGGACAGTGATTCCGATGTTCCTGCCGACGTTTCTGATGGGGAAAGCTTGGACGACGACGAAGATGCTTCGGACGGGAACGACTCAGAGGATGACAGGCGCAGGGATGAAGCTGCGGAAGGAAGCTTGGAAGCAGATTCTGGCGATTCTGATGGACCGGATTCGGAAGCTGAGGAGCCAATACCGAAGTCCACTGCCCCCGCAGTACCAGCCGGCAAGTATGTGCCGCCACACATGCGCGGGCAACCCGCCAGCAAAAGCGAGCAATACCTTCGCTTGAAGCGTCAGATGCAGGGTCTTTTGAACAGGCTTAGTGACGCCAACATGGAGTCCATCCTGAACGGGATCGAAGAGTGCTACCGGAAGCATTCGCGACACGATTGCACCGAGATTCTCACCGACTCGATCGTCGGTTTCATCGCCGACCACGCAAACCTCCTCGACTCGTTTGTCATGACCTACGCAGCATTCGTGGCTGCTCTTTACAACGCCATCGGAATCGAGTTCACGGCCCATCTGGTCCAGACCATGGTCGAGCTGTTCGACACGTCTCGCGCTGGCTACTTGGCGGATAGGGAGACGGACCCGGATGGCGTTCAAGCCAAGAGCAAACGCTGCACGAACATCGTGACCCTCCTGGCATATCTCTATAATTTCGAGGTGGTTGCATGCGTTCTTGTCTACGATGTGGTGCGGGTCGCCATTGAGGACCTGACGGAGATGGATGTCGAGCTACTATTGCGGATGCTGAGAATCTGCGGCTTCCAGCTCCGTGCTGATGACCCGCTTGCACTCAAGGACATCGTCGTTGCGATTCAAGACGCGGCGGCAAAGCAGTCCTCCACGTCTGGCACACGATTCAAGTTCATGGTCGAGACGATCATGGACCTCAAGAACAACAAACGCAAACTCCAAAAGCGCGGGGCGTTGCCAGGAGGAGCGGACGGCACGCAGCAAGATCGACTGAAGAAGTTCGTAGCCAACCTCGGAAAGAAGCGCACAGGTCACAATGCCGAGCCCCTCCGCGTCGGACTTGCCGACATCCGCAATGTCGAGACGAAGGGCAAGTGGTGGCTCGTCGGTTCCGCGTGGGCAGGTCACGACGGTGCAGCCGCTGTGGCTGCATCCCAGCTCGCTCAGGATGCGGGTACTTCGGCCGAAACCCGGGTGGCATCGGACGACCTGCTCCGTCTTGCGCGAGCTCAGAAGATGAACACGGACGTTCGTCGAAGCATCTTTGTGGTTCTCATGAGCAGCGAAGATTGCGTGGACGCGTTCGAACGTCTCCTCAAACTCCACCTCAAGGACAAACAGGAGAGGGAGATCGTGAGGGTCCTAATCCACTGCTGCAACCAAGAGCGCGTGTACAACCCATATTACGCTCTGGTGGCGAGTCGGGTCTGCGAGCACGCTCATGGTTTCAAGGTCACATTCCAGTATGCTCTGTGGGACGCGTTCAAAGCGATGGCGGCCGCGGGAGGAGGAGGTGGAGGAGATGATGACGAAGACGAGTCGGATGCAATGGACGTCAGGAAGGTTTCGCATCTAGCGAAACTCTATGCATACCTCATCGCCGTCGATGCTGCTTCCTTGGGCGTCTTGAAGGTGAGCTCAGACTATTCCTTTACGCACCCACCTTTCGCAGTTATCGCTGACCATCGTTTTGTCCCTTGTTGCGTAGGCCCTTACGTTCACGTCCCTCGCACCGCTGCAAACTCTCTTCCTCAAGCTACTTCTCACCACTCTCTTCACGACGCATCTCACAGACGATTCCAAGGTTCACGCAGTGGTTGGTCGTGCATCGACGCAAGAGAACGTGCGGGAAGGGCTCGTCTTTTTCTTCAAGCGATGGGGAAGGGAAGGCTACGATGTCGGAGGGAAGAAGGTGGATTCGGACGCCATCGGGAGAGCGTGCGAGGTCGCCAGGGAAGCGCTGGCCGGCAACCCGATATGAAGGACATAAAGAAGAAATCTATTTTTACGACCCAAGCCGTGTCTACGCCCTAAAAACGCCTGTCCGTCTCTTGGTACGCCGAAAAGGGAACGCAAGTTCAACCATAGTGAGCGTCAGTCCAATACACCAGCACGTTCACTTGCGAGGACGGTCGAGGTCCTCTGGACCGAAGCTGTCCGGTAGCAAGTCCTCCAACGTGTACTTCTTGAATGTGCCATCTGGCTTGAAGTTGTACACCTAACATTTGATGTTGCGTTAACAGGTGATGCTGACCGGAGTCAGCGATGTGGGTAGCTCACCAGAAGACCCCGTCCGAACTCGACCATGAACTGACGACACACGCCGCAGGGCGAGATGAAGGCGTCCGTATCGCTGAACGGAGACGGAACCGTCGAAGCGTCAGTTGGGTTGTTTTCCCAACCAGAAACATCCGAACGAGGTGCTCACGTGGCGACTCCGACGACGAAAAACTTTCGCTCGCCCTCGCTCACAGCCTTTTGGAAAGCCGTCTGCTCGGCGCATCGGGTTGCTCCGTAGGATGCGTTCTCAACATTGCCTCCAAGGTATACATTTCCGGACTTTGCGATGAGTGCTGCTCCCACGCGGAATTTGCTGTATGGGGCGTATGAACAGTTTTTGGCTGCAGAACAATCATCGTCAGTCGGGTGAAAGGCGGGAAAAAAGAGGATTCAATGGATGCCTGTACCTTCGGTGGCAAGGGCGAAGAGCTCGGCTTCCAGCGCCGAAGTCAGTTCGCCTGGCGGAACACGGATGCGAATATCAAAACCCCGGAAAATACGCAAGGCAGTCGGGGATTCAGACCCATACCAGTGCTCAGTAGCGTCTCGAGGACGTCCTTGGGGAGTACGCCGTTTGATACCTTGTTAACTTTGATTGACATGGCTTTGTTGGAATGTGGATTTGGCCAAAGGGGGGCAGGGAAACGAGAGCGGATTTCTGAATGAGCGCGTTTTTAATTTGCCAACAAACGACAATCATCATGTGGTCCTTTTTCTGCTCACCTTTGGCCAAAACAGAGCGACAACCTTCAGAGAAGCACCTCGGCAAAGGGACTGTGTATTACGAAACTGACATTTTCTGCTTGCCAATCGAGGCCCGCTACCACACAAGCCATTCTGGTGCAGTCTGCGGCAGGTCGAATCCAGAATCATGAGTCTTCCCAAAGCTCGATCAGAACTCAGATCGTCCTCTACATACGCGGTGACTCAGGATTTGGAGGTGTCCGCTCTTAAGTCAATCTACTTCCTGCTTTCCGCTCGGGACCAAGTCCGAGTCTGGCAACACACGCCAAACGCAAGCAAGTCACCGCGAGACCCCTACGTACGGTAAAGTGAGGCTCGCAAGGCCGGTCAAAGTGCGAAAGTGCAGGGCCTCGCATCAAATCTATCGTCATCCTCCCTTCGTTATGGCACCAACAGCTCTGTCGAATTCCGCTTTGGCCGACCAAGGAAAAGGAGGAATACATCGCAGCTGAAGGGAAAAGTAGGAAAAGAGGTAGAGGGAAGTCAATGGCGTCCAAGGTCGTAGAGAGTAACGAAGGAGATTGGGCGATGAACAGACGGAGAGCCAAAGCACTTTCGACAGTCTTGATCAACGGTGCTCGGGGGGTTTGCATTGCTCGCATCCCCTTCATGAAAGGGAAAGAGCGTAGGATTGTTCCCGGAGTAGGGACCCGCGAAATGACCGGCCGAGCAAAAGCGACATCTTGTTTGATGGCACCAAGCAAATTCAGATCTGAGGGACGGCATGACCATCCGCCCTCGGATCGCTCCCGCCAGCCCAGCAACCCCCGGCGCTCTTCATGATGATCTGCCCTCTTCCAAACATCTGTCTAGCGTGTCCCTTCAGCACCTTGACCGAATGTCCCATGCCTCTCAGTTGCTCCACCACATCTTCTGCGATGCCTTCCTCCAGGTAGACCAAACTTCCAATGTCTCCTTCCTTGCGATCATCCGGCACGTCGGGGGAAACGCAGAACCTCGGGACATCGAGCGCAGCCTGCACATCCAGCCCACAGGCCACCACGTTCAGGAGCACTTGAAGATGTCCCTGAGGCTGCATGAAACCGCCCATGACGCCATACGCCATGAAAAGATCCCTATCGCCCTCGGTTCCCCTCGTCACGACTGCCGGGATGATGGTGTGAAACGGTCGCCTCCCTCCGTCGCCCAGCTCGTTCGCGTGTCCATCCTCCAGCGTAAACCCACATCCCCGGTTCTGGAGCGTGAACCCCGTGCCCTTAGGTATGGCAGACGTGCCGAATCCGTGGTAATTACTTTGAATGTAACTCATTGCGGAGCCGGACTCGTCCGCTACGGTGAAGAGCACCGTGTCGCTTGACGCCGTAGGAATCCCCCGTCTGATCACAGCGGTCGTGCCCTTCGGATCGAAGAGCTTGGCGCGAGATGCTAGGTACGGCTTACTCAGCAGCCTCTCCACCGTCTCCTTTTGCATAACATCAGGACACGTGACGAGGGCTCTCGTGTCCGCAAACGCGAGACGCGTGCACTCGATGAGGGTATGAAGCCACATCGCACTGTTCAGTGGCATTTTGGTGAGATCCACGACTCCAGAGTCTTCCAACGCCTCGACAATCCCGAGCGCAATGAGCGCGGTAATGCCTTGTCCGTTCGGCGGGCACTCATGGAGGGTCACGCCGTCGGATCCACCGTAGTTGTAACTAATCGGGGTGACGGGAAGGGTGGTGTGACTTTTCAGATCTTCGAGCGTCATGACCCCGCCTTGGCTTTGTATCACTGTTTGCAACGGATGTTAATGAATCCCAAAGATTTGACCTGCCTCGGTCGTCGTCGAACTCACGGTCAACGATGCTCTCAGCGATGGGACCCTCGTAGAATCCCTCCTTGCCACGCTCAGCCAACGCCCTAAACGTCTTCGCCAGATTCAAGTTGGTGTAGATCTCGCCTGCGGCCGGCGCGTGAGTGTTCCCGCCATGCTCGACGATCAGCATCTCCGCGAAGTTCGGCGACGCGTCCAAGAACCTCTTGTGGTTCCTTCTCCACTGATGCGAGGAATGCTCCGAGATGGGAACGCCGGACTCGGCCATGCGGATGGCTGGAGCGAGGGCCTGTGCGAGCGTAATCTTACCCGACCCAAACCAGGTGATCGTGTCGTCCCACGCGGCCGCGCAGCCAGGGACCGTTACGCTGAGGGAGGAGGAGGGTTGGTTACAGCAACAATGATGTGATTTTACGCGGGAGACAGTCGGCTGCGCGCGGAGGGAGAGCGAGACGATCCTACGTCGCGATTACGCGAGGTCCGTTGCTTTACTCACGCGTTGATGTTCGTCGGTTCGATGTACTTGCCCGTGATCCCAAGTTCCCTCGCCTTCGCCAAGCTCAACGCCTTCGGAGCCCTGCCGGACCCGTTGAGACCCTTGACCGACCTGTCCTTGGCATCGTAGAACAGACAGAAGGCATCTCCTCCGATCCCACAGCTCCCTGGTTCAACGAGGTTCAGGGCAGCTGACACGGCCACGGCTGAGTGCAGGATACCCGGTCAGTTCCAACTTCGTTTCGCGTGCGGAAGCGCAAGGTGGAGAAGAGCCTTTACCGGCGTCGGCTGCGTTGCCACCTGCGTTGAGGATCTCGATGCCTGCCGCCGCGGCCAGGGGTTGGGAGCAAGCAACCATGCCCCTTGTACCATAGACGACGGACCTCCTCGAAGCAAATTGAAATGGAACATCTGTGCGTGAGATGGCCTTGTGCGAGTGGACGACGGGCATTGCGGAAAAGGGTCGTGGTACAATCTCACACTCTTGGTCTCGCACTCACCACGACCCCCCCTTGCTGCTTTCCTCGCGTCCACCGACATCTCAGGACACTCTTACCATGAGCAAGACAGCATATGTATCGAGAAAGACCAACGAGACAGACATCAGCATCCAACTGGCTCTCAACCAGTACAGCGCCCAGTCCATCGATGTCTCCACCGGCATCGGCTTCCTCGACCACGTGAGTCCCGAGTTCTCCCCTGAAAGACAACCACAGCGCGTTTCGAATCCCGGGATTCTGAGCGCCTAGAGCACTTCATCCGATCCTACCTCGCCCCCTCGTCTCGTTGACAGATGCTCCACGCGCTAGCGAAACACTCCCGATGGTCCCTCTCCCTCACCTGCAAAGGCGACCTCCACATCGACGACCACCACACGGCCGAAGACTGCGCCATCGCCCTCGGATACGCCTTCCGAGACGCCCTCGGACCTCCCCAGGGGATACGTCGCTACGGTCACGCCTACGCTCCCCTCGACGAGGCGCTCTCCCGCGCCGTCGTGGACGTCTCCGGAAGACCCTACGCCGTCGTGGAGCTGGCACTCAAGAGGGAGAAGCTCGGGGAACTGAGCTGCGAGATGATCCCTCACGTCATCCAGAGCTTTTCCACCGCCGCTGGGTTGACCGTTCACGTGGATTGCCTCAGGGGGACCAACGATCACCACAGGTGAGTACTGGGCTTCGTACACTTTTCTCTCGCGACCGAAAGATTTGATCTTTTTGCGCCTCTCCGTCTAGAGCTGAATCGGCGTTCAAGGCGCTCGCCATCGCTCTGAGAGAAGCCATCTCTCCGTTCGGTGCACCCGAAGACATTCCAAGCACAAAGGGCACCCTCACGGCATGAGTTTTCTGCCCTGCTCACACGGTAGTATTCCTTACAACTGTATATACTCATACAATTACCTCACAATTACCGAGTGGCGAGGTCCTCTCCTGAGCGAGCACCGAGTATGATTCGATCAAAAATAATCAATGCAAAAGTTGAAGGGAAATGCATCACCGGGCTGGCCCAACGTCAACAGTCTAACGGGATGTCTCGGGCAAAAGAATTGTGGCAGCGCTTGCTCTTCGCCTCGGTGGATCCCGCTCCAGGCACCTCCGTGCCGACGGCCTTCTCATCCTCCCGCCACGTCTTGTAGTGCGTGTAGTTCTCGGCGCCGGACGCGTAGTACGTCTTGGGGTCAGCGTTCGGGGTCAGGGGCTTTCCGAGACGGACGCGTTTGACAAAGTCAGGGTTGGTGATGATGGGCCTTCCGACGCCAACGAGGTCGGTCCGTCCCTCCTTGATGGCGGTCTCTCCGGATTCCGCCAGGTATCCACCCGTGAGCATGAGCTTGGTGGGTTCCTGGTGGATCCCCTTGAAGACGTTGAGCTTGCTGTCCGAGTGGTTCCCGCCATCCTGCCACGCTCCGAACTTTGGTTCCGTGAGCTGGACGTACGCGAGCTTGTACCCGGCGAGACGACCGAGGACGTGACGGAACAGCTTCTCCTCGTCGTCCGGGGAGGTGGCTCCCTGGATGCCGAGGAAGGGGGAGAGACGGATGGCGACCCTGGTCGCCGGCAGTTCCGTGAGGACGGCGTCCAGGACCTGGAAGAGGAACCTGCTTCGGTTCTCGACGGATCCACCGTAGCTGTCTGTACGCTGGTTCACGCTGGACTGGAGGAACTGGTCGATGAGGTATCCGTCAAAATTGGCCTCGCGGGCCCGTTTGATCCCAACGAGGGAGATGACGTCGATGAGTTCGGTCTTACCGGTGACTTGCGACTGGAAGATTACGATTCGGATGTTGAAGAGCTGGAAGATGATGAAGAGTTGGACGAGACGAACTTTGATTCAGAGCTGGACAGTGATTCCGATGTTCCTGCCGACGTTTCTGATGGGGAAAGCTTGGACAACGACGAAGATGTTTCGGACGGGAACGACTCAGAGGATGACAGAAGCAGTGATGAAGCTGCGGAAGGAAGCTTGGAAGCAGATTCTGGCGATTCTGATGGACCGGATTCGGAAGCTGAGGAGCCAATACCGAAGTCCACTGCCCCCGCAGTACCAGCCGGCAAGTATGTGCCGCCACACATGCGCGGGCAACCCGCCAGCAAAAGCGAGCAATACCTTCGCTTGAAGCGTCAGATGCAGGGTCTTTTGAACAGGCTTAGTGACGCCAACATGGAGTCCATCCTGAACGGGATCGAAGAGTGCTACCGGAAGTATTCGCGACACGATTGCACCGAGATTCTCACCGACTCGATTGTCGGTTTCATCGCCGACCACGCAAACCTCCTCGACTCGTTTGTCATGACCTACGCAGCATTCGTGGCTGCTCTTTACAATGCCATCGGAATCGAGTTCACGGCTCATCTGGTCCAGACCATGGTCGAGCTGTTCGACACGTCTCGCGCTGGCTACTTGGCGGATAGGGAGACGGACCCGGATGGCGTTCAAGCCAGGAGCAAACGCTGCACGAACATCGTGACCCTCCTGGCATATCTCTATAATTTCGAGGTGGTTGCATGCGTTCTTGTCTACGATGTGGTGCGGGTCGCCATTGAGGACCTGACGGAGATGGATGTCGAGCTACTATTGCGGATGCTGAGAATCTGCGGCTTCCAGCTCTGTGCTGATGACCCGCTTGCACTCAAGGACATCGTCGTTGTGATTCAAGACGCGGCGGCAAAGCAGTCCTCCACGTCTGGCAGAAAAAAACGGGTGTACGGAACCTCAAGAAAAAAACATATATGATACTCAAAGGCCCGCACGGAAGATTCCTGTGCGTGCACGATCCATTTCCCCCCGATGGTTCTTCAGTAAAAGACCTACCGATACCCGTTCTGGGTGCAGGGGCGGAGGACGGGATCGGGGACGAGGAGTAGCGCCCGTGTGGAACGCCGGCCACTTAACTGCGGGCGGCATCGGTCAGAGTTGAGCGGAAGCGGTAAAGCGCATCGTACATATACAATTGTAGAGCGTGATTTCTGGATGGGGACAAACAGTGGTGGTGGTGGTGGCCTTGTCCGACCGAAGAGACAGCAATGGGCCGGTCCCCGGTGCTCGGTTCCTGGTTACCTGCCCCGACCAGCGGGTTGCCCGGTTCCTTCTTTCCTCCAATACAGTCCAGCGGTACACAACACAAGAGAGCCTTCCAAGAGAGCCCCCATCTCGCCAACCGCCAGCATAGGACACTCACGGGAAAGTGTACGTAGTGGCGGCAGTAGTATCGCTAGAAACACACGGAGCCCTTTCGTCACCAGCTGCCTCTTTCTCCGCCGTCTCGTTTGCATCGGGGGACCGATATCAGAGCCTAGGCGGACGACGACGGTAGACGGCAGTGTATCGCAGAAGCCAAGTCGTTCCCCGCCTTCTCGACCGATATCCCTCAACCTTGCATTTCCCGACCCCTGCTCTCAGTGGCAAGTCGATCCCAGAAAGCAGTTGGATTGATCGCCTCCTACCTTCAGAATGCTCGGCCCATCAGCTGTCCCGACGCCACCACCATCGGCTGGGGCTGCCGAGCTTCGTTTTGAGCGAACCCCCGTGGTGGGCAAACCAGCTCGTCCAGCCGTCGATACCATTGCAGGGCAGGCCCGGGCTCGGCATATACGGAAACAGCAGTCCGAACAGTTGCTGAGAGCGGCGCCACCAGGAGCTCCTGTTACAGCTTCCTTCCACGCTGGACCCGCCGCAACGGAACTGTTACTTAGCTTACCGACCGTTCATTTTACAACGACGACACCCATCGTGTCTGGGGGCGCACACAATCGGCTGAAGCAGCGCGCTCAGGCGGAGAGGGATTCGGCCGATCAGGACGACTTGGAGCATCGCTTGACCCTAGGACCTCTTACGACGGCGGTAGGCTTCGACGATGTTCTCGCTCGCATCGACAAGCTGCACTTTAGTGAGTTCAGCAATGGCGATCCGGCTGCCGGCACTCGCTTCGCCGAGCACGTTTTCGAGGGTCTTCACTGGGATGCCGAACGCCCCACGCCAGTCGACAAGGACCTACCGCAGCGACCGCAGTCCCCGTTCCAGAAGGAGATCCTCCGCAACACTCCGAACCGTCCGCTCACGCCGTTAGACGAGAGGCCGCTTGCCCGTCGACCCTCCCCTTTGTCCTCGCCGAGTCCGTCACCGCCGAGATCCCCGCCTAGGGAATCCGCCACAGATCGCGGAAGGCGCTTTGGAAAGCGGATGCTGGTCATCGCACGGAAGAAGTCGTCTCTGTTCAGCAGTCGTCAAACGTCACCCATCCGCACCGAGTCGCCACCTCTCAACAAAGCCTATTCGATGCCAGAGTCGAGGCCTTTCAGCATAACGGATCCGCCCTCACCTTTTTCAACTTCCGCGCCAACTTTGATTCTCCCACCAACAGTCGAGGAGGAGGAAGAGGAGACCGGAGACTCGAGCGAACGATCCGCGTACGAGCCGTACTCGCGCCTCGGCCAGTACTCACCAGCAAGAACTCTCGCCTCCTCTTCGCCTTCTCCACCCTCTTCACCTTCACGCTCCGTCCGCGCTCGCGTACGTGAGCTCTTTGGAACCCCCTTTTCCCCTCAGCCACACCCGCCACCGCCACAACCACGGTCTCGGTCACGCACCAACCGCCAGGACTCCTGGACGGATTCGAGCAATCCGAAGTCCCTTTCCCCTCGTGTCCGCTCTCGATCTCGAACAGACGAGCCAAGTGCCGGAGATGGTCAACAACTACACAAGTCTTTTGCAAAGTTCCGCTCAGCATCCCGCAGCGATCTCCGGGGCGCGAACAACAGCGCTGCACCATCGCACAGCGGGAGCAGCGCATCCAGCCTGACTCATCGAAATATGTCTGTCAATGGGGTGGCATCGCCCCGAAAGTCGCTCGACGCTGCGTCGCGGAAGTCCTCGGATCTATTCTTTGAGTTTGTTGATGAACTCTACTCCCGCGCCGACCCGCACGGCTTCGTCGTGTATCCGGGCACTAAACCTCGAACCGCCAAGGCAGCTGAGGCGCGCTTCTTGGCTCGAGACCGCGAGCGCTCGACGAAGTGGAGGGCGATGGCAAGGGATGCACCTACCCACCCGGCGGTAATGGAGGCCGAGCGGCGCGTTGCTGGGGGGATCACGCATTGTGGCGCTGTGGTACCGCCAAAGGTTGCCATCTCGCCTGTCTTTACATTCGTTCGGGGTGGAAAGGTATTGTGCATCGTAACGCTGGAGTGCTATTGCCACACATGGTCTGATCAAGCTTGGATGTCTAGTTTGTCTCTCGTCTGCACAAAGGAGTTCCTCAACTATGGCGGGGTCACGTCTGGTATCATCTCATCACTTCGTTGAGCGGAGTATACGATCGCATGACGTCGGATCAAGTCGGCTTGGCGGAAGCAGACTTCATTATCAAATACCACGTGAGTCCTTTTGTGGAAGCGCTATCTTGAATCAATATCTTTGGGTACTTATGCGAGGTCAATCAGCAATACAAGGACGAACCATCTGGTCATGATGAGGATATCATGCTTGTAGTCCCGAAAACTTTTGCGAACCACATCTGGTTTATGCAACGACAAGGACCTGGGTATGCGCTTTGTACTGCACTTCCCCGCTTATCCCGCTGACCGCTTGCTTATTCCGCGTCCGACAGTCAACTAGCATTAGCCCGTCTATTGACCGCTTATGCCAACTACGACGGATCGCTCAGCGCGGCAGCGGCTGGCGGCCTCAATAACCTTGCGGCGATGCTACTTACGGTCATGGAAGAAGAACGCGCGTTTATCGCTCTTATTCACTTGCTGCACGCCCCACAGCTCGGTACCCCGTTTTACAATGTCCGGGTCCTCGTATCACCACCGCCTCTGGTCCCTGTCAAGTCTACCCGAGCCCATTCCCACGGCCGTCAGAAGCCTCTGCCGGCTCGTCCGGCAGCGATGGACGCCGAAGTCTGCTCTGTGCACGACGCGCTCATGAGCGCTCACGTCCCTCGTCTGGTTCAAAGGTTCCGTGACTGCAAGGTGTCTACCACGGCGTATGCTCCCCGATGGTACGCCACCTTCTTCCTCTCCCTTTGCAACATGGACGCACCGCCGAGGAGGTATCGGAAGGTGTCCTCCGGTTCCAATGCGTTCTTGAGCGACTGCGACGACTCGAACGACGACAGGAGCGAGCGAGGACCCACTTCGGGGAACACTGACGACGATGACGAGTACGACAATGATGCGTACCAGCGTCGAGCGGCGATGGAAGCCGCATTGCATCCCGCCGGCAAGCGATGGGAAGGCGTGCTGGGATTCCCCACCGCCGTCAGATGCTGGGACTTCATCGCTGCAGTGGGATGGGAAGGCGCTTGTGTCATCGCCGTCTGTCTCCTCAAACACCATGAAGGTAAGAACCCAACCTTCGACATGCGAGTTGTCATGTCCTGCACCATCTGACGCTCGTGTTTTCGATTCCATCTTAGCTACCCTGCTCAGTCTCCCGTCCGACACCCTTCTCCCGTTTCTTTGCAACGGAGTCGAGGACACCGCGGACCTATCGGACCACGATAGCGGTACGTCCATGAGCGGACTGGCGATGCCACCGCACGCGTTGGACCGCATCCGTGACGCAATCACCGCCGTACCGTCGCCGGACCCCGATCGCTTCATGAGATTGGTCCGGAGGACCTGGGACGCTCGCTGAGCTCAGCCAAGCAAGTCATACCCCTTACCAGAAGATTCCCTTCCTTCATCTGTCCGTCGGATCCTGTAAATTACCTCGAACCCACCCCCTTCACCACTCCCTTTGTACAGTCACCAGTTCCTTTTCCCCCATTCGCCCTTACCTATGTCCTTGTTTGTAGTATGCCTGACCCTGTCCGTCACCTCTGTTGCCCATGATAGTTTTAGTTTTTTTTCTTGCCGTTGTTCAGTTAATCGTAATTTCACTACACTGCGGCTCAAACTTTTTTCTCGTAGAATCTGCATCAGATCTGATCTTTGCGAAAGAAAAGCCGGGTTGTTGCCCCGGTCACCGCGCAAAGAAAAAACAAAACTGTATTGAATATCGACTCAGGATAGCGTGCCGTACGATGCCAAAGATGTACAGTACACAGCATGCATCTTTTCCACATGGCGTTTGTCTCCCGTGCTCAGCCTTCTGATGGCATGTCGATGGGATCGAATGAGTGGGTCATCATGTAGCTGCTGCCGGATTTTCCGAATCCATCAAACCCTGAGCGAGCTCAGGGCTACCGGTACGAACGTCTGATCGGTCGATAAGTTCAAGGACAAGGACAGAGATAGGGAACAAAAAAAAAGATATGATTAAGCCTTCGCCAGGAGGGCAGGCGGGTTTGCTTGGAAAGATAACAAAACTCCGATGGGGATGCAGAACGTGTGAGGAGAGGGAGAGAGGGAGAGAG
>JADGJA010000197.1:0-31186 GCA_027596035.1 Thoreauomyces humboldtii
GCCCCCTACATGTACCGTGGCCCTGCCGGGTGCTTGGTTCAACTCCAACACCTTGGCTTCATCTAGCCCATTCTACAGCTCGCGGTGAGCTCCCGTCCACTCGACGAAAGGTTCATGTAGTTTGTTGACAGTGACGGACGAGTCGTTCCCCCTCCTCACAACAGTCGCATAGTCCAGAAACGTCATGAACCATGAAATACAATATGCTATGTACTCCATGCGTCGAGCAATTTCCCTCTCTTGAACTATATCCCAGGCTGCGTGATTCCGCGCGAACGAAGCAAACACCTTCGGACGGATCCTTAGACCCGTTGATGAGGCAAATGGCAGGGACGTGTACATCATCGGAAGAAGCATGGGAGCAAGTCCAGCCTCGAAAAACGACAGCTCTTCTCACCAAATCCCATCTATGTAGGTAGTCCAAAACGCAGCTGTCTCTTGCATCTCGCGTAGAGTCCCGAAAAACCACTCCCGATGTCCCTTTCCGTTTCCTTTCTGACATCTGCATGGTAGATTTCCCAACCACCGCCTACGGAGCTTGAGCTCCTTGTGAATCAAACTTTAACAGAACATGTTGTACTTGACTGGAATCTGAGCGGCTAGGACTGGTCGTTGGCCACATTTCCTGGCCCATTGCTGGATACGCTTCTCCAATTTCGAAGCAGTACATCCAACTTTCCAGTTCCTCTTGGTTACCCTCGACGACGTCGCACTCTCGTGACGATAAATGTAGATGAAACCCGGTCCATCTTTGGATCTTGGCCCTTGCAGCAGGCGCTTGAAGAGGGGAAGCAAGTAGCATCGTTGTACGCGCTTTGAGACCCTGTTGAAGTCGTTTCGCACGACCTTGGGTTCTGGAATGTATACGGGCTTAGTCGACGACTTTTGCGGTTCTTTGTTTGCAGTCCTTTTCTGTGCTTTCATACTTCTGGTGTATGGCAGCATATGTATGCCTGATTCCATGGCTGAGAGATCTTGTCGCTCATGTGGGCATTCCATCGCGGATTTATGCGGTGCTCGTATGGTGCATTTTTTCTTACCCTCTGGCTTGCCCTCTGGCTTGCCCTCAACGTCCTGTGTGTGTCTGATATATATTTCTGCGAGAGCAGGTTTTGACAGCAACCATAGTGCTACGACAAACGAGGCTAGCAGTACAAGCAGTGGCAGCAAAGTCATGTGTGTTTGTGTGTGTGTGTGTGTTCCGCGTCTTCTCTGCATACCAGCGCTTATCTGGATGTAGAAGAAAGCAAAATTGTGTTCCCTCTGCAGATCGTGGTCTAGACTAACGCAGCGAAACATTAAGAAGGGCAGCCCCAAGCGATCGGCGCATGAACAGAGCTCAGGTGCGGTCAACTTGGTCTGCAACGGTTGTTTGAAGCTCAGCTGGTGTTCAGGTGAGCTTCAAAGAAGAAACAGAGATTGATGTGACGGAATGGACCCGAGGAGTGAGCAGCTTAGGCCTAGATGGCCCGTGTCGTAGACGTAGTGGCCTTTCGATGGTTTACAAAAACTCGCTTGATGCAGACAGCAACGTACGATTGCCGCCTTTCAACCGTTATGTTTGCTGATGGGAACCTTAATTGCGTTCTCATTGCCAGTGCATCGGCCATGGCTTCAGCGTTTGGGTCCGACATGTGAAGCTCGTTCGAACTTGAGAGCTGAGTGGTTTCAATGTTGATGTTAACCGTCTGGGAATTGGAGCGTGTACTGGCACCGATAATCAACAGCGTTGCATAGTCCTGAACCAAAGCGGCAAACGCTTCTTGATCCTCTCCGCTCTGGCCCGCAAGGCAGATGGCCGCACTCAAGGAATCCAGGGACCCTCGGGTCATATTGGTCGACGACGTGGTTCGTGGCATTATTTCAGAAAGATGGTGGGTTGTCTCGGTTCTTACCATCTGTATGAGAAAAAAAAAGAGTCCTTTGAACCGCGGTTCTTCGTTTGGGCCGACAAAGCGTCCAGTCCGACAAGAGCCTTCTTTGGTTGGTACGGTTTCGACGAAAAGTACTGTCTCTTTTCGTGGAAGTATTGAAAGCGCTCAGCTGTTATGACTGTTATGTTGTCCCTTGAAGATGGTATGGCACAAGTCGCTCTCCGTACCTGTACAAGCGATACTGATCGATGTCGATCAGCTGAATATCATGCTTCTCGAGAAGGGGTGCTATCTGCTGCTCCAAACTCTTTCGCTGAGCCTTGGCGGATTTGAGCTGTTCTTGCGACTGTCGGACAGACGCGTGTGCGGCCAGATACGCTCGAAGCATTCCTTGAACCTGAGTGTCCATGGTTACTTTTTTTGCTGTCGTTCTTTGTTCCTTGTCTATTGCCTTCCGAAAATAAAAGCCTGTCCGGTTGCGTTTGCAAAAGATTTTTATATGTCGCAAGGTCGAAGGCCGTTTCCCTTTGCCAACTCGACACCGCTTCTGCCGAGGTAGTGCGCATCTCCGAGTTCACCTGCCTCCTTCTACCTGCTACAGCTCGATGAGCAAGATATCCAGGCCTTCTACGGTTGAAGTAACACGTTCGATCATATGTAAGAGCAGGTGGACTTGACAAAGAGTTTCCTTATGCACTTCCGAATCGGTTTTACCTACGTGCTTCGGCAGCCTGTAAACCATTTCGGTAGCGATGTGAAGGGCACTGAGGTGTTTCCTTACGTTGGTAAGGCCAGCGCACAGCCTGTCAGAGAAATCAAGGATACACCTCTCAGATCGCGCGTCTCCCTCCTCGGATTTTGCATCCCCCTGGGCAGATCGTGCGTCTCCCTCGTCAGATCTTGCGTCTTTCTCCCATTGGTTGCCATCACGGCGCAGGTTCTGTGAATGGGTCATCAGTTATAAGTTCTCGTTGTATATGACAGTGAGTGCCCGAAAAAAAAAGGCAGTCAGGCTTCGCGCTTGCGGTCCGTTACCATTGCTACTCCGCTTTGGCAGGAGCGAGCGAGCGTCGTCGTGTCGACCGGGCACAATGGCTGTTTATTCTTGAATTGGGTTCCGTTTTTAAAAGCAACAACTACATACTTCAAGGCAACTAGTCTTCATGCCGATTGCTCGAACATGGCGAACATGGCGAAGGGCAACGTGGCAGGATAGGATGGGGAAGATCGTGGAAGGAGGCATCTGCCTTACTTAACTGTCGAATGGAATGAGTGTCCTGTTTCGTAATCAGAGGGTTTTTTCTCGATAGTGTCCAAGGGCGCTGCAGTTTACCCCGCGCGTTTAAATTGGCGCGCTTGAACGCGATCGTAGTTACAAACTTTATATTCGCTTCTGATAGGTTAACACCCTCCGCTTTTCTGTAAACCCATGCCATCATCCAACCCAGACCTGTCCATTCAGGCTTTGACCAAAAAGGAACTCTATGAGATCGTACCGAGATGCTGGCCCGATCGGCTCCTCATCGCTAAGGATAAGGTGGGCTCAAAGAAGAACAGCAAGATATTTTACTGCTTCCGCACCCTTGCTGACTTTCTCAAAACCCTGCATGACGAATGCTCTGACAGATGGTATTACGAGCTGATAGAGGGGGATCAACCGGCCGTGATGTACTTTGACATTGAGTGGTATCAGACGTGTGAGCCCTTTCCGTCCCCGCAAGACATAGTGCGCGAGATCATCGTGCAATTCCATAACTTCATGTCACTTAACAGCGTGGAACATGCACCAAAAGTAGCTGACTGGCTGCTGCTATGCGCCAACTCCACAAAGCAAAAAGTTAAGTACTCATATCATTTGAGTTGCCGGGCAGGGTGGTTCCTCAATAGTTCCGATGAACGTAAAAACCTCCATCGTGCCTTTGCCTCATACCTGCAGGAAAGTGACTCGCTTCTGTGCAGATTAATGCGGAAGGGAGGAAGTCAGGGACACCCGCTCGATCCCAGTGTGTACTCCGGATGGCAGCAGCTTAGGACCATCTGGTCTACCAAAATGGGAAGCGATCGAATGCTGGTACCGGTCGATCTTGACGGTTCTAGGTTGGAGATATCCGGTACACTGCAAAATAGTAAGTATTTTGTGACGTACATTGAAGCACATGAGAGAGCGTTGGATCTCAGCCTACTAGGAGTTGTAAACCCCACGCACTCGGTCCCAAACAAAAGCAAGCGTCATCCTCCTATGCGGCACGACGGATCCCTGAAAGTTTCCGACAGCCTCGAGCACCTGCTGGTAACTTCGCCAGTATCGACTAAGACCATTGCGGACAATGATAGCACCATAGAGTTCTATCTGAAATGCATACCGAATGACGGAGCAGGGCAACCGTGGGAGGTTTACTTTGGCATTGTTGCCGCCTTCCAACGTGCGGGAGGTAAATGCAAGCCTCTTGTTAGTCCTTTGTTATGCATTGATGGACTTGAGCGCCCAGCTCGCGTGTATGCTTAAACAGCTTGCACAGCCACCCCTTCCCTGCCTCCATATCTCTTCCCTCTTTTTCGCCTAGCGCTAATAAAAAAATACACATCTTCTGTCAATCTACATAGCGTTGAGCAGTTTCCACCACTGAGCACTCCCTCCTCGGATCCACGCTCAAGATCCTTCCCGAAGACAAGACCACGGTTATAGCCCAGTCTCCAATGGCCAGTGGTAAGACGTATGGGATGGCACAGCTGATTCTGGCTACGCGACCAGCTCGCGTACTAGTTGCCGCGTCACGCACCACTTATGCCCAAAACGTGACTGCCGACCTGAATGCTAGGCTGCCGGTGAAGTTCCGATCTTACCACAAGGTAAGTGGCGACTTGGGCGAGGTCTCCTTCCTCGTAATTCAAATGGAAAGCCTTTGGCGCTTATCAGAAGCTGCACCCTACGATTTGTTGCTCATAGACGAGGTTGAAGCTTGTCTCAAACAGTTCAGCTCCCCAACCATGCTCACCGCCTCTGGAAGGCTGATTAACAATGCAGTTGCATTCCAGAATATCTACAAAGAAGCCAAGCGTAGGGTGCTTTTGGACGCCTTCCTGTCGCAGCGCACAATCGATGTTGCCGAGTCTCTGGCAACCAGTATCGACCCATCTGTCGATTCCGAAAGTGTTATTGTTACCGTCAACGAGCAGCTTCCGCCCCCATGTCAAGCTCTTCAGTACGCACGTTACGCAGTCTGGGAAGCAAATCTGCTGTCCGCTATCAAAGACGGAAAGCGTGTGGTTGTGTTTTGGGGCTCCAAAAACAAAGGAGAAGATTTTGAGAAGAGATTGAGACGCGGTCACCCCGAAACGAGACTGAAATTCTACCACGGGGCTGCCAACGATGATTTGGACAAGGATTTGAGCAGCGTCCGTGTTAAATGGGTTGAGCTGCAGGTTCTCATGTACACGTCGAAGGTCACAGTGGGTGTAAACTTTGACGTCAAGAACCACTTTGACCTCATGTTCTTTTACGGCTGTTCGGGAGGCTCTAGCGCTCGAGATGGGATTCAGGCATCGAAACGTGTGCGATATTTTAATGACAATACATTGCACTACTATATTAGTGGAGGTAGCTCAGGCCAGGTCGGTGCCGCGACCATCGAAATGATAAAAGACAAGTTAGCAAACAAAAGAAGGCAGATCCAAGCACTCGATGTGGTGGTGGCCTCTCGCTACGCAGAGGATGCCCGAGAACGGCTTTATCACCAGCTGGGGCTGTCTTCTGAGTGGGGTGACGAACAGGAATGGCTTATTCGACTCCACTTACAGAACCTTCTCGAGGAACATAAGTCGAGTGACAACTTTGCTAAGGAATTCCGGGGCTTCCTGCGGCGAACTGGGTTCACTTGCCACTTTGATGCAGAAACCATCGAAGGCATAGCAAACGTGAAGATGAACACAGGTCTGGCCTACGAGGAGATTCCAGAGATTGATCCCGCACGCCTTGACGTCTTCCTGAACCGCACGCTGATCAAGACCGCCACGGCTGTGGAGAAACTAATGATAACCAAATATTACTTTCGTTGCCAACTGGTTACGCTGCCCACGGAGGTTGAAGCGCGGCTATGGACATTTTGGATGAATCCTTTAGATCGGAAGCGGCTCCAGAACATCAAAAAAGAGACAGTGTCGTCACCAGAGCGTATTCACGCTCAGGACCGAAGAAATGTTCGTTTGGTCCCGTTTATGCCTGTCACAGGGTCTCAGTTTTATTATGTGAAGAAGCTTTTAGAAATCATTGGGGCCGAGCTGTCGGCAGACACAACCACACTGGTCCCCATGCGGACCATCGAGGAGCTTCCTGAGAAACTTGATGCGCTGTGGCAAGAGCTTCCTGACGCATTCGAATTCAGGGGCACTCCATCCATGCCCAGCGAATTAAGACCGTGTGACGTTAAGCGACGGGCGTTAGAACTGACCAACAAGACTCTAACGGCTTGGAGCAATAGTCGGCTTGTTGCGGGCAAAGAAAACCGGCGACAGGTAACGGTAGGTGGCAAGAAAAGAAACTTTTACGAAAATTACACCATAAGAAATAAGTTCGAAGAAGCGTTAAGCGAAGTGAACGGCTCGGCTTATCCTGTCCATACGCTATGGCAATCCACGGATCCCGCCTTGAACGCTTCGCGTAACCCTGCTTTGAAAGCCCCCGCCGAACCGAATTCGCTAGAAAATATCATATACTCTGCGCAAGTCCTCATCCTAGCTATTTTGATTCGATCCCACACTTGAGCATGTATATACATACAGCAATGCCAAAAGTAGTGTCTGCATCCAAGAAATTAGAGATCTCTTGTAAATATCCTGTACCGAGCAGGTATAGGTCAATCTCCATTACGGCAAATTAAAAAAAAAATAGTTTAAGCTTCCAGTTTCTCGATCATGCTCTCTTCCTGAAAAAGAATGGAGATCGACATGCAACTATCTTGTATCTATATACTGTACGGTGCAGGTCGATCTCCATTACGCCACTCGAATGAACGCATCCTTTTTTTTATTGACCAGGCTTCTTTTTGAAAAAGGATGGAGATCGACATGCAACTATTTTGAATCTATATACTGATGGGTGCAGGTCGATCTCCATCGCGGCACTCGAATTCAATGGGGGCTTTCAAAATACTTCTTTTTTCCATGCAAGACTTCTCTCAGAAATGGAGACGGAGGTCGACCTGTAATTCTCTTGGATTATTACACTTCTTGGTGCAGGTCGACCTTCGCAGTGGGGCAGTGTGAATTCGAAGATTTGTGATTGACTCGTCTTGATGCTGATGTTGACTTCCGGAGATTCAGTGCGTGTGAACCGCACCAAACGTAAAGCTGTGTTCAGTTGCTTACGGCAACACAAAAAAAACCGCAGGCTCCCATGCGGTGGTGGGAAGACTTGGAGATGTCGAGCAATCGGCAGACCCGGTTACGAATAAATAGCTAATGTAATAAATATGTTAACTAATAGGTTGATTTCAGCGAGCTATATGTACTAGAGTGGCTGCTGTACAGTGGCCCTAGTCAAATGATCGTCGTTAGAGAAGCGCCTTCACTGTCAAGCAAACAATAAATGCGGTATGTTCTGATACTCCATTTTTACCGTTTAGACGTCCCGTGAGTCCTTTAACTGGGCAGCGGAACGCTCCGTGTCGACCGCGACGTCGCTATCGTGGGTCTCTCGGCGGAGGACCGGCAGAGCCTTCCCGGGACGAGCAGCTACGAACACGCCTACCACACCAACATGGTCGCGCTGTTCAAGCTCAGGTGATTCACCCGGCATGGGTCAGGGTCGCCGACGACCTCCACAAAAATGTGGACTCTGTCCCAAAAGAGGAGACTGATGCTCTGCGGCCTGCGGCTCGACGGCTCCTCCGTCGCAAATTTGCAATCCTGCGCTGAATGAACACGGGAACGCTTGGTCTCAAGACTTGGCCCTCCTTTAGGTTACCCAGCGGCTGGGTTCACGGCACATGCCTCACGCGACGTTACGTTCGTGGGGTTCGGAGGATCGGACTGGCCTTTGACGGAGGGGCGGAGGGGCGGAGGGCTGTGGACGAGTGCAAGTTGAGCCGCTCTTTTCGACCGCTGTCCCTTCATCACTTTCTTACCGTTAAACGTGTCCTTTCGTTACCCGGTACGTCCTTGGCGTTGACTCTGACTACTCTTGTCATGCTCATCTCATCTTGCTCCATATAAAAGCCGTTCTCTTTGGCTTCCATCTGACTTCCCTCTACGCCAAGCCCTAACCCACCATGGGCTCTTTCTCCACTCCTCGCCGCCCCGTCGACAGCGCGTCGGTTGACCTTCTCGCACCCACAAACACGACCGTCTCGCGCAACTTTTTAACCTTCCTCACCTTCTCATGGATGACCCCGCTCCTCAAGCTCGGGAATCAGAGGCCCTTGGAGACAGAGGACCTCCCCAACGTGCCCCGCTCCAGCCAGGCAAAGAACCTTGCCAACTCCCTCGACCCTTTCTTCCACAGTCTGCAAAGTCATCTCCAGACTCCCACCACTGTCGCCAAGCCTTCGTTCGCCCTGTCTATTTTCCGTCTCTACTGGAGCAAGTCGGTCCTCTCGCTCTTCCTCAAGCTGGTCAACGTGGCTTCTAACCTCCTCATGCCCTATCTGATCTCGGATGTCATCAAGGTGCTTGCTGCGACGGATGCACCCAAGGATACCTGGTTCCAGAGCATTTATGCTTATGCTGGAGTCTACTTTGCGCTCTCGCTGTTTGGAGCGGTGGCTGGATATGCGGAACGTGCAATCTGCATCGACATCTTCATCCAGGTGAGCGAGCAAAGGAGACACAGAGTTATGTACTTCTGCATAGCACTTGTTTTGATTTTTTTCCCACGTCCCCATGCTCACTCTGCTACCTCTGCAGACCCGCGCCATCCTCATCGCAGCAGTCTACGGCAAGAGTCTCCGTCTGTCCCCAACCGCCCGCGCAACCTACAAGGCCGGCACAATCAACTCCCTCGTCGACGTCGATGCCGTCGCCGCCGCCGACTTCAATGAAAACTTCAATGGATGTCTGGCCGCCATCAGCCAGGTCGCTCTGTCCCTCTGGCTTCTCGCTCGAGCCCTCGGGGTGACAACATGGATCGCGACAGGCACTTGGCTCTTACTCGGACTCATGATCGGGGGCCTTATGCCCCTGATGGGAAAATCCCAGAAAGCATACCTCGCGGCCTTGGACGAACGCACGAGGGTCCTCAGAGAGTTCCTGTACGGCGTGTCGGGACTGAAGCTTGAAGGTGCCGTTCCGGGTTTCCTCAAGCGCATCGAGAAGGCAAGGTCACAGCAGCTCGTCGCATTGTCCGGCCTCACCTTCGTCCTGGCCATGATCTTCTCGTTCCTGGTCGCTCAGCTGACGGCTCTCTCTACCGTCACCATCGTCGGCTACGACAAACTCGGTGGGCAGATCACGGCAGAGAATGTGTTCCCGATCCTGGGCTACCTTGGCGCCTTGACCGTACCTTCGGGAAGCCTGATGCATTACCTGGCTCAAACCGTCCAGGTCTTCCCCTCCATCAACCGTCTCACGGCGTTTCTCTCTGCCAACGAGGTCACTCCTGGAGAGCTCACCAATATGGTAGAAGAGAAAGACCTCGAGGCTCCTGCAGTGAGCCTCGACGGTGCGTGCTTCAGCTTTTCCCAGGCTGACGAGCCAGAAGACAAAGACACCAAGGAAAAGATCGTCGTCGCGAAGGTCACTGACACGAAAGAACCTGTTGCCAAGGTCGCGCCTGCGGGTTCGGGCGCGACTGACGGCGACGCCACAACTCCCGCCCCATTCACGCTTTCGGATCTTTCACTGTCCATCCCTCGCGGCTCGCTCGCCGTCGTGGTCGGCTCTGTCGGGTCAGGCAAGAGCGCCTTCCTCTCGGCTCTGGCAGGCAGCATGCACAAGACCTCTGGCACCGCAACGGTTCGCGGCACCGTCGCTCTGTGTCTCCAATCCCCCTGGATCCTCAGTGGATCGGTCCAGGACAACATCTGTGGTCTCTTCTCCGCCACGGGTGGCGGACGTCAGGAGGCTCTCGCTGCTGCAAAGAGCGCCTGTCTTGACCAGGATCTGGAGGTCCTCGGGGGATTGGACGCTATCGTAGGAGAAAAGGGGGTGCAGCTCTCTGGAGGTCAACGAGCAAGAATCGCCCTTGCGAGAGCGATTGCATCAGACAGCTCGGTTCTCCTGCTCGACGATCCCCTCGCGGCCCTCGACGCTCGTGTCGGAAAGATCATCTTCGAGGACACACTTTGCAAGGAGCTCAAGGACCGCACTCGAGTCATAGTGACCCATCAGCTGCAGTTCGCGGCACGCGCCGACATCGTTATCGTCCTTGACGCCGGTCGGATCGTTGAGACCGGTGCATTCCGGACCCTTTTAGCCGTCCCCACTTCTCGCCTTTCATTCCTAATGAAATCGTACCGAATCGATGATCTCGACGCCGACGTCGATGCCCTCACATCTCACGTCCTCGCCGCTAACCTCGTACCTACCATCGCCGATGATGAACGAGCGAAGTCCAAAGAGAACGATCTTGAAAATGCCCGCAAAGCTGTCAAGGAGTTCCATGCCAAGAAAGCCGTCGCCGAGGATCGTCGAGTCGGTCGAGTCGGTTCCTCTACCTACGAAGCCTTCTTCCGATCTTCATCACCTACCCTCCTCGCCATCGCGCTCCTGACCTTCCTAGCATCGACCGCCTCATCGGCTTGGCAATCCATTCTTCTTGTTCAGTGGAGCGTTGAGTCGTCGAGCTGGACGGACGGACAGTACTTTGAGATTTTCTGCGCCACGGGCGTCATTCGCGCGGTTACCTACATTGTTCTTATCGTCGCGTATTTCTACTCGACGTTTACTGCGTCGAAACAGTTCCATGACAAGGCTATGGCGGGACTTGCTTGTGCCCCAATGTCCTGGTACGATGATCAGCCAATCGGAAGAATCATGAACAGGTATGTTATCATCTCTATGTTTCTTTCAATCGAGCAGCCAACTGACTAGTTTATGTCCATTCAAGAATGACAGCAGACGTCAAGGAGCTCGATCTCGATTTCTCCATGGTGACGATGAACCTCCTCATTACACTTAGTTTCCTTTTGACGTCTATCATCAACCTCGCATACGCCACGCCTTACATGTTGATAGGATTCGTCGTCCTCACCCTCCCCGGAATCTACATCTTCAAGTATTATCAGAGTTCCTACCGAGAACTAAAACGTCTCAACTCGATCCTCCGATCCCCTCTCGCCTCCCACGTCAGCGAATCCCTCAACGGAATCTCAACCATCAAAGCCTACAGGGCATCCAAACGCTTCGTGGAACGCCAGCAGCAGACCACAGATCTCGCCAGCAAAGCCTCGTTTCTGCGAACTTCGGCTGAATTCTGGTTGGGCGTCAGACTGGCTGTCCTGACCTCGCTTGTCATCCTTGCCTCGTTGCTGCTGGCCGCTGCGGGCGTGTTGTCGAGATCTGCGATCGGACTGTCACTTGTTTCGAGTATGTCGCTCACGGATATTCTCATTACCACTCTGTCTGCCACCAGTGCGACCGAGGCGGCTTTCAACGCCGTCGAGAGGTTAGACCATTACGCCCATGAGCTGCCGGCAGAGTCCAAGCAGCTGGATGCGGAGGGCACACCGAAGGACTGGCCGAGGTCCGGTGACATCGTTTTCGAGAGCGTTCAGCTCGGGTATTCGGCCATCGCAAAACCGGTTGTGCAGGACTTGTCCTTGACCATCGCGTCTGGGGAACATCTGGGAGTGGTTGGAAGAACGGGTGCAGGTGAGTGTCTCTTCGCACGATGTCATTCGCCTGCGCACTGGTAGTTGACCAACCAATTAACCGAACTTAACCGAACCCGCTATTCTCTCTTTTGTTACAGGAAAAAGCACGCTCATGCTCTCCCTGTTCCGAATCATCGAGCCCCAAGCCGGTCGCATCTTCATCGCCGGAACCGACATCTCAAGCCTCTCCCTCCAAACCCTGCGAACGGGCATAACCATCATTCCTCAAGAACCCGTGCTTTTCTCGGGCTCCTTCCGATACAATCTGGACATGGAATCCATACACACAGACACGGACATCTGGGCCGCGCTTACCCTCACAGGGATGAAGGACCACATATCTCGCCTCCCCGACAAGCTCGAGTCCCTTGTCGCAGACTCGGGAACCGATCTATCAGCCGGCCAACGACAGCTCATCTGTCTCGCCAAAGCCGTCCTTGCCCGACCCCGAATTTTGATATTGGACGAAGCGGCATCCGCGGTGGATTCCGCGGCCGATCAGCTCCTCCTCTCCGCTATCCTAACCGAGTTCAAGGACACCACGGTCGTTTCCATCGCCCATCGACTTGGGTCGGTGGCTGGGTTCGATAGGATCGCGGTCGTGGATGCGGGGCGGTTGGTGGAGGTTGGAAGTCCGGCGGATCTGTTGGATGTGGACGGTGGGGGTTTCAAGAGCATGGTGGAGGCGACGGGTATGGCGAACGCGGCGTTGATTGGGGAGATTGCTAAGAGGAAACGGAATAGGGAGGACCATGGAGAGTGACCGACTTTTTTTCCTTAACGTCAATGATCATGCATAGATGGTCGATGCTTTTTCTGTTCGACGTTTTGTTTCCAGCTCATGCAACTACAACTGACGAGGTCTATTGAATTGACCTGGTTAAGCTCAGCAATGAGCAACGATAATAGATGGGGGCTGTCAGCACGACGATATCTTTGACGCAAACGGCACGTTCCGTCTTGTCCGACATCGCAGGCTTTTGTTCGCCCAGAGTGCCGAACGGTCTGAGAAAGAGAGATGGTCGCACACTGGGTCACTCATTCGGAAACGTCCTCCAGACGTATCACGATGACCAGATCTGCGAAGCAACACGAAAGACCGCCGCAGATTTTGTCACGGGAGATTCTTGGACCCCCTCTCTTATTGAGAGCGGTATCTTTCACTTGACGACTAGAGAAAGCCCTGCTCGTGAAAGCCAATTACGGTGAACGCGCTGGCCGAAATGTTGCACAAGTGGCTGCGCGACACTTCACTCGCTTTCGCTGGCGTCTGATAGACTACCAACCCTTTCTATGTGAGATCTCGGGCTTAATCATACACATTTCTCCGGTTCGCAGCTATAACATAACCCACAATGCACTGACGTTGAGCAAAAAGTCATGTTTCGTTCAGCCTGATGAAAGCGCATCGCCTGATGAGGGCGCGGCAAAGCTGGAGATGTTGCCCTGGGAGGGTAAAACCTCGCTGAACGAGTACCGCTGATTGCTACTAGCAGAAATGGAAGCTAAGAAGCAGATGTAAACAGAAAGAGGTGGAATCTTGGTGGAACAAGTGATCGGGTTGCCTCCGAGGAAGGAAGCGAGCTAAATGATTTACTTGAAGACCTGCAGATCTTTGGTCATCAGCTGACCGACAGCGCGGTAAGAAACTTTTAGTGAAGCCAAGAGAGTGGTAGGGATGGAACACCACAAGTCCAGACCGCATTCGGACCTGACCGCGAACTGGTGCTCGTCAGCTTTAATTTCGAGTTCCCGGATATAAAGTGTTCGGAACCCCGTCTGGATTTCGGATTTAAATAGATGTTCGATTATGAGGACCGCGCGTTATACAGCCAGCCCAATGTAGGTGCCGGGTCGGGCGGGGCAGACGCCACTGCAATGTGTGTGGTGTCTTGAAATATGCAGTTGCGCGCGGACGGAAACTCACTGTTCTCGTTTCCTTCTTCGTAACAAGAGTGCTCGAGCGATTAAGGCCTCACCTCCCAATTTCCATTCTCTTTGCAGAAAGCATCCTCCTTTTCGGCGCGACGGGTAAGGGTTCGAGAATCTTGAGATCCTGGAAACCACAGCAGCTAACCTATTGTCTCCTTGTAAAGTTGAAATTCATGCCGACCATTCAAATTCCGGCCACCGTCGACCATTCCAACTACGCAGAGCGGGAACGCATCGTCATGGACATCCTTCGAGATTCACAATCCGTCTTGCGTGGGATGAATGATCTCTGGAGTTTCGTTATGGACGGCAAAAACAACCTTTATGGCGATGGCATGGAGGGCAACAAAGTTCAATATCTCTGCGCATGTAACAAAGTCACAGCCCACCTGAGAGCAACCCACGCAGAACTTTACAACCTCACCCGAAAACCTTAGCATATAAGGCAGCCCTTTCCCTTTTCACTTTCCGCAACATGATGTATAATCTTCACATTTCAGACTGGATGTGAAATTCATCAAGATGGGCAAAGCGTGTTGGAAAGAATGATACTCATGTTGACCAGCTCCCCGACGAGATCTTCCAGTGCGTCCTGCACGTCCTCTGGCCGTGTGTACCGTCCTTCCGCCTTCAGACACTCCCTGAGGCTGTTTACCATTTTGTTCGGCTCCATCGGCACAACCTCATCAAAGATCTCTTCCTTAACGGGAACGCTTAGTCTCAAGACTTGGCCCTCCTTTAGGTTACCCAGCGGCTGGGTTCACGGCACATGCCTCACGCGACGTTACGTTCGTGGGGTTCGGAGGATCGGACTGGCTTTTGACGGAGGGGCGGAGGGCTGTGGACGAGTGCAAGTTGAGCCGCTCTTTTCGACCGCTGTCCCTTCATCACTTTCTTACCGTTAAACGTGTCCTTTCGTTACCCGGTACGTCCTTGGCGTTGACTCTGACTACTCTTGTCATGCTCATCTCATCTTGCTCCATATAAAAGCCGTTCTCTTTGGCTTCCATCTGACTTCCCTCTACGCCAAGCCCTAACCCACCATGGGCTCTTTCTCCACTCCTCGCCGCCCCGTCGACAGCGCGTCGGTTGACCTTCTCGCACCCACAAACACGACCGTCTCGCGCAACAAAGCTTGCTCATAGTCTTAGGTCGTCCCATCCGCATTAACTCTTCATCCTTTGGTTGCCTTCCTCCTCTTCCTCCTCGTCTGATTGCCTTGTTTTCTTGCTACCCGTCCTCCCCTGTCCTTTTCTGTACGTACGCTTGCGTCACCCTCACGCTCAGTCTGTATGTATCTCAATGCTTTTTCCACAAGCGCTTCGTTCGATCCACATTGTTCCGGACGCCGGACCCGACGAGGCTACGGCTGCACGTGGAGAACGGCGTTCTTTTGCATAGATCATGGAAGAAGGTATCGGCCGTGCTTCACTGTCGAATGGAATGCGTGTCTCGTTGATGGAATCGGAGGGGGGTTTCCCAAAAGGTGTCAATACGAGGTTTTAACAGGTCTTTTTGCAAACTGCTTCCTGGTGATGGCCATGCGGAACATGGATCCGAAAGCACATGCGTATGGAAGGAAAGGTAGCAGGCAAGGTTCCGCATCAGTACAAACGCTTCTACCCACATTTCGAAACGAAGCAGAACCTTCCCAAGCGTGACTTACTTCCTGCGCTGCAGCCTATCTCGCGCGTTTAAAGCACCAAGTACTCGTGCTCTTAACACTTTGGGATTCACTTGTATTAAATTGTCTCATATTTCAATTCGTACAGGTTAATGCTTGCATCGGCGTTGGCTTCCTATTCACCAGGGCCGGGGTCAGCGCCAGAGTCAGCCAACGGTGTCTTTTTAATCAGCTCGCGAAGAGTTCTCAGTATCGCCTCGTGCGTAAGTACCAAGCAGCTACTTCGAGAGTTCATCGACGGTCATTTAATGGTGCGCGATCTTCAACAGCGCTTGAAAGTTGCCAAGAGCCGTCGACAAACAGTGGAAAAAGACCTTGCACAAATCTTTGCTGAGGCTAACATTCAGACGGTGGACATACCCGGATTTCGTTTATATCGGTACGACCAAAGACTGGTCCCCTACCATCTGCCTCAACGAGCCAAGTCTTGCGGCACCCTGAAACAGACTGCTTTGGTGGGGAAACCTTGTGTAAAAGACTCTTGAGCTTGTGTTTTATTTGAAGTGGGAGTTTCTAGAGTTTAATATCTCTTTTGAAAGACAAAATGCTTTGTCCGTCGGAAATGACAATACAGTGTGTGTGAAGATAGTTATCTTCATCAAGCCTAAATTGGGGGTCGAACCCGGTAGCTAGCAAAACGTACGGCTAATTCACACGCATCTACCAAGTGAAGCGCTCGCATCCAGCTGTTTTCTCCTCTTCTCTATCGTGATTGGCATCTTGCCCGTATATTCGCCACTTCCTGCGAGAAGCATGGCGGTGGAGCGACTAATCTTGAGCATCTGCGCCAGAGCTCGCAAACTTGGCGCCTGAAAGCTTTTTTGAAGGCCATGAATGTCATAGATTGCGATGTAGTCAAACTCTGAGGCTGGCATCAAAGACAGAGAGTTGCGTTGTATGAAAACACGCCATAGAATAAAACTGTAATGTTCTGCACGCACTGCTTAGGGCTTGTCATGGCGTATTCAAAATCGCTAGTGCTGTGAAAGAGCTGTCGAAAACCTATCACAACGTGAAAATTGTGGCACTGAAAGCTCAGCGAGGGCGTCCCGTCACCGCAATACGAATTGTTTATATGAAGGTCGTTGCAGTCAGCCGAAGATTTTTGTAGCCACTAGAGTTCAAACCGCCAATTTCGAGTCCTTTTGAATAGACGAACCTTGGATCTGTTTTGAGCTTTTCGTTGAATCCCAGTTGTTTAATCTGGTGCGCCTCAGTCTTTTGCCACTCGGCAAAGGCTTCCCATAGCGGCTTGCTGTGCGTTTTGTACTCAGGACCGATCTGACACTTTTCTGCAAGAAACTTCCCAGCTGTATCCTGAGATTCCTTGTAATCACGATTGTATTGAGCAATTTTCTCTGGCACGTGTTCGAGACCCTCCTGCAGCCACACGTAATAGTAATGGATGAGCATGTGCATGAAGGCCACCTTCCAGGGCCCGTTGATTTTTTCCATAACGCTCTTGTCAGCCTCGAAAACAGCATCGCCTTGCGCATCCTGTACCAGATGTTCAACTGGCTCTACTGGCTCAACCGTGTCAACCGCCTCCTGTGATGTAAGTTTATAAGTCTTGGCCACAAAGCGACTTTCAAACGGAACCATTCGGATCTTCCGCCAAATTCCGTGGTCCGTCCCCTTTATGGTCAACGGGTTGTTGGTGCACAGGATCAGTTTAAAGTGAGGGTAGAACTCTCGCGCCTCCTTAAACAGTGGGCGAAAGTCTATCTTATCCGCACCCAAGATACCTTTCATGAATGCTTCGTTGACACTTTCCCCTGAGTTTGTCTCTTGCATCATGAGGGCACGTGCCCCTACGGCCTTGTTCATTCCCGGGGTGGCATTGTCGGCAGGAGGCGACTTTTGAGTCAGAATCGTGGCTTTCATCGAAGCTGCATACTGACCCAGAGTCGCGGTGACAAGCGCGAGCAGGGTACTCTTCCCGTTTGCTCCGCCTCCAATCCATACATGCAATTTTTCGTCGCGCGTATCTCCGGAAACACAAGATCCAAGGAGCTTGAGCACGTAATGGCGGACAGCATCGTCGGGAAGGATCTTGCTGATGAAGGCAGTTACCTCGGTAGTATGCTCTTCCACGGATTCCGAGTAGTCGTAAAGCACCGAGAAAGTGACATAGTCACTGGGCCGCCCGGGCCGGAACCGGCGCTCCTTCAGATCAAAGATGCCGTTAGCAAAGCCAATGAGGTACCGGTTCTGATCCAAGTTTCGTTCAAGTTCATCGCTGCGCTCGTTGAAAAACAGCGCACATTCGTCGACAAAGTTACGCTGGCTCCCATGATTTTGGAAGCTCGTTATCAGCTTGTCAATGTTGAAAGCAATCTTTTTCGGAATGTCATCACCGCTGCGGCTGTATAGCTTGCGTGCTTTTAAGTAAGGCTCGAGGTTCTCGTCGGACGACAAGTAGCGCATCAAGTGTTATGCATTGATGGACTAGAGCGCCCAGCTCGCATGTATGCTTAGATAGCTTGCACAGCCACCCCTTCGTCGTCTCCATATCTCTTCCCTCTTTTCGCCTAGCGCTAAAAGAATGACATACAATACACAACAGCTTTGTCAATCTACATAGCGTTGAGCAGTTTCCACTACTGAGCACTCCCTCCCAGGATCCACGCTCAATATCAAGTAGGCAGCGCCAGGATCATGCTTCCAGCGGTTACCGTCAAAGACGTGCCACGCTGCTTGTCTTTCTCTGTTGCTCACAAAGAGGGTACCTTTCAGGTAGTAAAGGTACTTGGCGTAAGCCAAATGCGTGCCTCGAAAGGTGCTTTTGAAAAGCTGGTTGGCCTCCGCGTCCTCGAAATGTTGTGAATCGTCGTTGATTTCGTCCATAAAGGGGGAGTTCATTGCCAAAGCTTCACCGTCCACAATGATCGTGCGCTGGTCCACATACTGAAAGAGAACGTTAGTCACGCTGCTTGGCATCTGGAGACCGGAGGCACCTGACGGGTAGAATATCGTAGCATCTTGCTTGCAGCCGACAAAGCACCCCTTTGAATTTGCTACAAGAAAGTTCTGAGGGTGTTCGTGCTTCTTGTCATGACAGGGACAGTGGGTATTCTCATGTAGCTCGCACACCCAGCCGACGCCAGTTTCACTGATCTTAGCAGATTTGAACTTCCAGTTCACCGTTGGTAGCTTCTTTGCTAACGCGCGAACTCCAGTTGCAAACGCTTTTCGTCCCTTATCGGAGGATTTCTCAACATCAACATTGGATATACCGTTATACGCTGCCAACAGCTCTTCCGGAAGATCAGCGAGACGAGTGATCTGCGTGACTGTCTTGCTGCATTCCGCGTTTGAGCACTTGAACCGGCAGCCATTGCTGGAGATGACTATGTACGGATTGTTGCTCCCATGTGTTCCACCTTTGATGTAGCACCTACGGCTTTTCGTCGAGAAGACCAGGGCCTTCTTTTCACGGTCCACAATGAACGAGTGGAACTGTTCCGTTAAATTGTATTGGGAACAGAAATAGCTGGTGGCCTTGTCAAGCAGGGCACTGTGCTCGGGTCCCGAAAGAACTTCTCTGCTGCTGTTGGTACCGGCGCTGCTAGCCCCAGCTGCCAGTGCTGCCCTGACCTTGGTCGTTCGGCGTGGCCCGGTTGCGGCTTTGCGCAGCTGATGCGCTCGACTGGCTTCATCACAGAGCCGCGTTAGATCTGCTTGGCGCCCTGGAATGATGCTGTAGTCGTCGAGATCCTTTCTCTCGATTGCACGCCGCACAAATGAAACGGTGTCCACCGGGGTATAAGCATAGCAAAAGGTGCCCTTGCCAAATCTCGCTTCGTATTCGGTCACATCTGTAAGTTTCAAGCCTTTCCCCTTGTGGCAGCCAAGAACGCGGAGGCCCGCGCCGTTGTACACGGAAGTGTCGAGCCACTCGCTAGCCTTCTCCGGTGGCAGGCATCCTTTGAACATCAAACGTTCCCGCAAACGCTCACAGAAGAACACTGCAATGCCCTTGTTCACGACTATCGCGGGACAGGTGACATGAAGCTTTTGAATGCAACCAAGGGAGACGAAGAGAGGTGTATCAGCAAAGTCTGCACCGTAGGTCGCAAGAATTTCTTCTTTGATTCCCTCCACAACGGACCTGTTAGTTTGAAAAATTTCGTCCTTGGTTCCCATTTCTCCAGGCTTTACATCCCAATCGATGAACAGACGGAATTGCCCGTCTTCCGGCATGCGTTCGCTCAATACGCACGGACTCGAATTGATGTTGTCACCCGCAAGCTTGATTGCTGCAAAAAGCTTGTCATAGAGATCTTTGCGTTTCACCTCAGATGGCACACTCAACTTTGCATAGATGCCCTTGTATCCGGGAAAGTTGAAGTGTGTCTGATGCATCGTGGAGCCTGTCTCCATGCGCATCTGTCTGGTCAGCGCGCGGTATGCGTCATTTGCCATGTTTGTATTCCTCTTCACGTTGCCTAACATTAGACAACGTTTTTTTTTCGGAGAATTAAAACGCAGCAGATGTTGTCTCGATTCCGGGTCGTATATGATCCTCAAATCAAGCGGGGCGCATCGCAACGTTTCGCTTGGGGCTCGTTGAAGCTACAAGATCGAAATTTGAAGTTACCAGACTACCAGCAATCTGGTTAATATGCTGGTCACCGCGGCACACGAAATCGTCCAAAAAATCGAGTGCCGTAAACCACCTGGTAGATATGGTAGATATTTTTAAGATTTGATCTGAGAAAAATTAAAAGAAACTTTTCTTTAAACTTTTGTGTCTTTTCTTGAGAACAGAAAGACGCTTCATACCTACCAGATCTACCAGTGCTTTACGGCACGCGATATTTCTGGCGATTTCGAGTGCCGTCGTGACCAGCGTATCTACCATCCGTAGATGGTCTGGTAACCTACCTGACAATATAAGGCGCGCGATCATCGCAATTGCCCGGAATGATTTCGCACGGTGTTTCTTGCCATATTGGCATGGCGAGAGGGTCTCATTATGCGAGTGCAAATCTGGAGTGAGAGTCGCACTGATGGAAACCGGGTATGAGCTCGCCCTTCTCGTGTGATATCCAGCTACTAATTTTCAGCAGATGCCTACCACCTTCGCGCCTCCCGTTCCTAGCTTTTTACTTTGCTCAGATTCCACGTTCCACTGTCATTTTCATAAAGAGCCGGATATTGTTTCCTCTCTTGTAAGACGTGGCTTCCAATACAGTGTTGATTGTCGTAAGCAAGGTCTTCAAAGAAAATGGTTTAAAGCTTGGGACAAAAGAAGCGACGACTCTGGAACCAACATTTCCTCGTCGGCAATGGAAGTTGATCGAACGACATGAAGTAATGGCGATATCGCAATCGCGACAGGTCGTCGGGTAGAACTCAATAATCCGTGTGGCTGCACAAAGGCCTTGCAGTTACCGGACGAGCGATCGGCAGCTCCAAGCTGTTTTAATAAGGGTGATGTACCGTTGTCTGGCCTTGCTACGGAGGAGGCCATGATTCCCAGCTAGGCTTATGAAGCCGATTTGAGGAAGCCTGTTGATTTTGTTAGAAGCGCAGCACGATGACAGACCTGAAAGTGTGAGACAAACAAGCGTTTTCCACCGCGCATCAGTGTCCTGAGAATACTAGCGCAACTCTCGGTTCCCGGAAGTCTATCCTGCGAACTCGGTGTTCCACAAAGTCTTCGCGAGCAACCACTCACTCGGCTCTGTTGGAATATGGAAATGATTACTTAATGAGTCGGAGTCGCTATCGGAATGTTTAACCGACATCGAACGTTTCTCAGTCGCCATTAGATCAATGTGCCTGGCTTGACGTTTGATTCCAAATAAGCATAGCTTTCATTTTTAACTATCGCTTTGTATTTTGCTTGCTTTGGCTTTGACCGTCGCAAGTTTCTTTTGGGAAATGGCCTCTGAAACAGCACTGACCATTGGGGCCCTGATACTCAAGGACCCAACAGTGGTCGTGCCATCCGTGGAACAACGATTTCTTCCCTCTAAGCCTATGGAATGATCGGAATTCGATTGCCCGCATATACTACAAGCTCGGTGAGCAATAAATTTTACGATGCGCTGGAATGCATAGGACCGCATATAACACAATGAGTACGGAGTTGTCCTCCCATTGTCTGCTTACAACATTCTCTTCCTTTTCCATGTAGTATTTGACAGATATCTCTGTATGTGTATCGGCTTACAATCCACACATGTGTTCACTTTTCGTTCGTTTCGACGAAAGAGATCGTACGTGACTACTCGAAGCGTACGCAAGGAACCAGTAGGAAGAGCACATCGTATCCGAAGGCCGACGTGGAAGGTAGATATGATGAATCGAGATTCCTAAGGGTCTGGGCCTGTTGACGAGTATGAATAGATGATTTAGGTATACGGCTATGTGGTGCCGGTTTCGGTGTGACTGAATTGCTGATGACGCGTAGAATCTACGCATCAGTTTTCATTTTTGCAGATCCTTCATTGCATGAGGTGGCAGGAAACTCGCTGGTGCTCTTTGGCCAACCTGGGAAAGCAAAGTTCCTTGAGTGGAGCGTGCAGGAGAGGTTGCATGAGGGCGTCAAAGACGGTTTCATCGAAGAAAGCGAATCTCGAGCGGCTTTATGAAGGGAATACCTGGCAGGGTATTGGCCATGCTTGAGTACGTGGACGGTCGGAACGGCGTGTTCCCCACGTTCAATGAAGTGTAGATTAGGAGAAGGGTCGCTCGCCAAATAGCCACTATCAACTACACACTACCGGTAGTCTAACTACGTCTAGTCTGTCCCTGCGAAGGGTATACGCCAATGGCCTAGTGTTTACCACACAGTGACGGGATCCACCCGTGCGTTCTCAAGCTTAGGCCAAGGTTCAGCATAGGGGGTAGTATCGGGATAGCAGTTGGTCTCGGGATGGGTGGGAACCTTTCCGTTGAGGATGTAGTCCCTTGCGACGTCGTTCGTGCACTTTGAAGGGAACCTCGAGCAGTGACCGTACCCATGGTGAACGACCAGTCTGGCGTTGTCTCCCATCTCCTTTGCCAGTCGTCTTCCGTTCCTCAGAGGCGTGGCGGGATCGTAGGGTTCGGCGATCAAGAGGATGGGGTTGCTGAGCGTGTTGTTCAAGTCTCCCTGATAGGTCTCAGCTGGGCCAAACGGCCAGTTGGTCGCAAAGTGTCGGCAGGGGATGATGTCGTGGAAGCGAGAGTTGCCGGCTATAAAGCTTTGGGTTGTCATGTTTTGCCAAAGGTTCAGGTACCTGGATTTCGTAAGATTGATTATTAAGCGAAGAGATACGATGGCAAATGATAAATAGGAATGAAACTCACCAGTCCAGCGAAGGAATTGCTGATGTAGCGCCAGATGGAACCGGAGCATGGAAGGAATCGGAGCAGATGACGAGGAAGCCCAACTCCCCAGTGCTACCGGTGGGAAGCTGGCGGCCTCGGGGAAGCTGAGCTTCTCGTTTCGCTTCCTCCGATACAGGATCATACTGCCAAAGTAGGTTCTCGTGGAGCATCTGAAGGGCGGACGTTGCGTTTCCTCTCTCAAGCTGGGCCAACATGTCAGCGACGGCCGGCCAGGTAGCAGGGGAATACATTGACTGATACAGCCCTTCAATCAGGATTGGGTATGTCAGCACTGCGGGTCCGCTCTGAACGGTGTAACCAGGGATGGGACGCAGCATGACTGAATGAAAGAGGTCTTTCATGCGGGATTGCAGCCTAGCCAGGTCGACACTATAACCGAGAGACGAGGCATGTTTTGGGGAAGAGTTGGCGAGGCTGCAATGATCTGGTCCAGCGCGAACGCATTCGCCCAAGAACCCGTCATTCCAAGCGTCCGTAGTGTTGTCCAGAGAGGTCCACCCGAACCCTCCGACAAGTCGGTGGTCGCGCACATACTCTGTGCCGTCGAGGACCATGCGCCCGACCTTGTCAGGAAACATGTTAGCGTAGGTCTGACCAATGCCGGTTCCGTAGCTGAACATCACAGCTGTCAGCTCCTCCTCGTCCAAGGCTTTGCGAATCTCCTCCAGGTCCCTTGCAACAAACGCCGTGCTGACGAAACGAGGAAAGTCGCCGAGTCGCTGCAAGCAAGCAGCCATAAGGGCTTCGTGCATCGCGTCGACAACTTGCAGCTGCGTCCTGGGATTTTCGAACGAAGACTCCAGATAGGGTCTGCCCGTCAGGGCCCAGCGGTCTCGGTCGGCTTTGTAAGGAAAGCAGGAAGCCGCGGGGAGCGACGCGTTTACACCTCTGGGATCCCAACCAAGGATATCGTACTCGCCGTTGCTATACGTTTGACTGCGGGCTTCGCCCTTGTCCCAGATGGACTGAGTGCCGCTGCCTCCCGGACCGCCCGGGTTGACGACGATCGTCCGTTCGCTCTTGCCAGCAGCCGACGGGCCGGCAGGCTGATACTTTGTGACGGCTAGCCTGGCGATCCGAGAGTCTGACGCATTGGTATAATCAAGTGGAACGTCGAGGTATCCGCACATGAACAAGCCTCGGCCTGCGTAGGGATCGACGCGCGAGGTAAGATTGCTCTGTTTGCCCCAGCTCCAGTTTGCCGGATCCGGGTCGAGCAGGCTCGTCCACGCAGCCAAGGGGTCCGCTTCGTCGAGGGCAGGAGGAATGGTTTCGTTTGTGCATGGCAGGAACGCAAAGCGATCCTCTTTGCGTGGGAACTGACCGTAAGGCGAAGGAGTGACGGTGTGCGAACGCGACCGTGATTGCAGGATGAGAATGGAGGAGAGGCCGAGCGCGCTCAGGACGAGGGCGAGGGTGACCTTTGGCGAGGTCAGTCGCAGAGGACTGAACCTTCTGACGGTGGAAGATAACTGTGTAGCTGTTCGACCGCTGTTCCCAAGAAGCGGAGCCTGCTCTGCGTGCTGCTGCTGCTGCTGCTGCTGCTGGTCGCTCATGATTGGATGTATGGCGGGTGATGTTGAGGTCCCGTTTCTGCACCGTACCCACCACTTTTGTATGTGCAAACCCCGTAATTTGCCCGCTTGTCCACATGTATCTAACGCAGTATTACTTCACAGCATCATGCTCCTTCTACCGTCAACGGAATTGGGTAGTGGAAGCCTTGACCTTTTGTATGACGATTATTCGGACCCAGGAAGTGGGGGAGACCGGACAGAACGTCATATGGCAAACTCGAGTTGGATGTTAGCAACACATGAAAGTGCTAAAGCGGGGAGTGGACAGGCAACAAAGGGACAACAGGCGAAGAAGTTTCCTAGGATTGGAGGTATCATTGGCTGAACATAATCGTGTTCGGCGAGGAAGCTGATAGGTTTCATTCATGTAGATACCTGCTGAGATGAACCGGGAAGCAGAGTCAGAGCTATGGATGTGGATGCTTTAGCGGCCTAAGGATGACCTGCTTAGCCAAATTGGGAAAGCTTGCCTGGAAGTCGGCCTGTGACTGGCTCGGACCAAGCACGTGCTAGGTCGACAATGATTGGTCACAGGTTTTCTTACAAGCTGGATGTGAGCTTGTCGCTCTCGTTGGCTGTCACCGCCAGGGAAGCTCCTCGTTTACCATCTTGCTTCACATATGGACGTTGAGAAACATGAATCTTATCACGAGATCACACCCAGGCGGGTTGAAGGTCACCCACGAACAGATAGGAGGGAGAAATGTTCCCATTCTTGGAGGTAAGCGAACTTTGCTTTAGGTTTCCCATCCTTTGCTTGTGGCAAATTCTGGATTCTAATATGCTTCTCAGACGAGGCCACCGGACATCCCAGTCCTGTCAATAGCCCAAAATGGGTCATAAAACTGGCTCAGCACCAAGCAGCTAACTAATTAAGCAGTTAACGAGAGGCTCTCAAACCACCAACTCGAATTGGAAGTTGAGGAAAACTAAAGCGTGCAAACGTTAAGCATAAGATGCCATATATTACGCCCGAAACAGCCTTCTCGTGAGTCGATTCTGCCATGTCAGCCATGAAGAAACTGATGAAGCTGAAGGGGTATCCCGTTAGCTCACGTTGTTTCCCGTGCGCGAACAGAAACAAAGCTGCAAGTACCGTTGAGCTAATGGGTGCCTGCCGCTGCGTTCCAAACGCATGAGACTGCTGGATCAGCATGGGAGCAGTATCATGAACGCGTGGAGGACCTTCTAGCAATGCGAGGGACACACTGCCATAGGGTTTCAGGTGCCCAGGGGCGTCTGGACAGTCGTCGTGCCGACGCTGTTGAAAAGCTAGTCAGTCTGTTCTGCCTGGATTTGTACAAGGCGGGGATTGCTCCTTACTGTTGTGGATTCGAACCGTACGCATTTGACCGATCGGGTTCCCGACAGAAGGCTATCCATTGATATTCGGCTGATCGGTGGACGTGTTACCGCTCCGAATGATAAGGAACAAAGATCATCGCGGTGTCGATGGTGCTGCTGCCTATGCTGATCTTGATATTGCACTACTTCCGCAGCGGCCCTGCTCTCACGGAAGAAGGATGGAGAAACGACGGTGATGCGGTCGCTGAGATGAGGTCGGGGTGGTTCCCCGTCGGCTTTGCCGGTGGACGTGGCGATACTTGAAACCAGGTCGTTTGTATTTGCAGACGAGGGCCTAAACGGGAACGTAAAGAGCGGATGGGCATTGGGCTGACAACTTTTCCACACTGGGAAAGGTTCGAGCGATGCGATACTCCTTGGCTTGTAGCTTGTCCGCGTTTGATTTTGCGCACTGGGAGAACGCAAACAACTGTGCTTCATCAACGCCTCTCTAGCATCAATCTTCTCTTCCGGTAGCCCCTTCCGCTTCATTGGCACAATCCTGCGAGAGCATAAAAAAGATTTTACTTGTTTCCGCCAGCAAGCTTTCGCGGGGTAAACGAAAAGCAAACTTACTTGCGAAGCTTGGGGGCTCTTTTAACTCTAATTCGAACGCATTGTTCAGCAAAGACGCGAGTGAGATCAGTGCTTTCTAGGAGACGAAGGGTATTGTAAATGCCATGATTCCGTTGAGGAATACTGTCGGCTTCAATTACCATTGACTCCTGGGAAATCTTTACCGTAGGAAGTAAACGGAGCTGTATAGACTTTCCCACGGCAACAGACAACGCCTCTGAAAAAGGTAGCGCAGAGTATGGGCGGTCGGTTCCGGCTCCGTTCGTATCGAAGACGTCGTCCACTTTTCAAATTACCCATCGATTTCAAATATAGTAAACCCGATCCTGAAGGTGCCCTCGACCATCACGACGATATTGCAGAAGGGAAATTATGCGCCGTCGATGTTGTTCACGTCCTTGAGACACGACATGGATGTGACGAGCGTGCCCGTGAAGAGTGCATGGCTTCGACCATTTCCCGCATCATTCGATACCACTTCCTCGTCCAGATCCTCATGCCACAGTCTGGCATAGCGGAAATAATTTGGGTTATGCAGCAAATCTCTAGATGAAAGTGGAAAGATCGAGCAAGAATACAGGTTTTGTAAGTCCGGGAGGAGCTGGTAACGTTGGCGGAACGGCGGTCCAAGAGCCCCTCCTCGCTCCATCTGAAGGCAATCTAGTAAAACTCACGCGCATTGTTTTCCGGTCCGCGTGCTTGTCAGCATCACTGTGTGGGGTTATTAAGATGAATGCTTCATCTGATTGTACGGGATCTCGGAGGCGTTGGAAAATCCACTGTCTCACATTCTACTTACATTGCACCACCGGGGGAGGATCCAATGGCCGAGATGCCCCTAGAAGCCCCGTAGTAGAATTCTTGATAAGTTGATTCAGACATGATAGAATCATACGGCGGGCAGCACATGCGGGTACGAGAAAGTGCGAGCAGTGGGAACCCGACGGAAGCGATTTGGGCTCGCCTACCCTTCCCCTTGGGACTACCGTCATATGCGCGCGCGCGTTCAGGTTGCTGCTTGACCGAGAGAAAGAGTTGTCTGTCGCCAGAGAAAGACCGGAAAAGACGCTCATTCAGTGCACTCTTCATTTAATGAGTGCAAGCCAGCAAGCGTGAGATAAAAATGGGACGACACCGTCAAATGTGCCATGAAGCTCTCTTTATACGCAAAAGTGGCGGCCGATTGTGACCTAATGGAAAGGCCCTACACGTTCTCTTCTTACCTCGTCACAGGCTCCCATGTACGCATCGGCGCAGAAGCATACTGGGCATGCGAAACGAAGTGATATGGCGGGTCCTTCCTCGCGACCTCGCCGAAGGCTGCATTGGTTCGCCTTTCCATTGCTCTTTGGTATATGATGTACTTTCTGCTAGCCAGTATGGTAATGTTGCTGACTCTGTATTTGGGAGTTTGAAGAGTCTTGTCACAATGGCGAAAGACGTCTTCTATCTACAGGCGATTTTTTGGGCAAGCCCATTGCGTCTGTTTTTTTTGTTTTTTTTGTAGGTAGATTGCTTAATTCTCGAGATCTTTCGTATCGCCGTGGAAATGGGCGTCCTCGGGATGAGTCAATCGAACCCATCCCATTCCCTGCCGGTGTCTGCGATTTCGCCTTCGACAGTACGATGGCGGGCGTGCAGCCACGAATTTCAGCCAATCGAATCTTCCGGCTATGCTTGATCGTGAAGGCGGTATCCCAGTTTCCGGAAAATCGTCTAAGCCAGGTAACGATCAGTACCAGGGTGGTGGAGTATCAAACCAAGGATTGAGTGCGGGGCGCTACTGGGACCAAAACCGCCCACGACGCCAAGGAGGGCCGCAAAAACAATCTCGGTTGTGACGGCGCCCATGAGGAGTTGATGATAAGCAACCGAGCCGCCGGCGTTTTTCCAGTAGCGAGCAATGTAGATTCCAACTGTGGTGGGCCGAGAGAGCATCAAGAAGAAGTTCATGAACAAGGCATTGACACCATAAATAATGCACTTACACGGATATATGAAGCCAAAGCCCGCGTACATGGTAATTTTGCAAATGCTTGCTTCAGTCTTCGTTACTTTCAGGAGCGCATCGACAAATTTCTCATGCGAACCCATGAAAAACGTTCAGTCTATACAGCCCCGCGGTCTCGGAATTCATAGCAGTTGCGCCGGTATAGAAATTCACCATCGCATGCTGCCGACCTTTCACTCCATGGTACGACGGGCTGACGGTTCCACTCGTCGCAAAAATCATCTGCATGTCGTCCCTTGTGATTGCAACATCGTACGGGTTGCCCGTATTTAAAGCGCGGGAGAACGTCATCTTGTGTGCGTAGATATGCGACGGTACAATCGCAAAATCTAGCACAGAGAGCGCACCGCCGTATGCTGTGTCGGGTTTGGGTACCTCGAGGTCTTTGCTCCAAGAGTCCTGGCATGTCCAGGTTCCTGCAGCAGTGTCGTGTCGGAAAAGGTATATGTCGGCGGGAAGCATGTTCTTGCCAAATCCAAACCCGACCCAACAAGAGGCGTCGGTCTCGACGGCAAAGTTGATTTGATCTACGTCAATGCTCCACGAAAGCTTCATGATTCCCGTAACAATAATCGAGTTTGACAAAGCGTCTGATAGCTTTGTTAGCTGTGCGCCAAGGACGGAATCTGGCGTCGTGACCGTGAACGGATTGTCGGGAAACACCGTGATGTTGGTATTCATTTTGATCAACATCCCAAGCGTGCCATTGGCTTTGACCTTGAGAAGCTCTTCGGCGGTGAGGACGTTGGGGCTTTCATACCAGAACCGATCACCGTCGCGCAGGCGCAAGAGCTGCTCGGAAATGATTGCGGTGGATAGAGGACCAAGAGTGGACGAGGACGAGTGATCCTCGACAATAGCACCGACGTAAGCGTCTACGTCGTCATGTTGGGACACAGCAGCTTGAGTTGAGTGACGAGCGTCTCATCGCTGGACACATCGCCCCACCTGGTGACTACCGGCAGACCGTAAGCGACCCGTAGCGTTAAGTAATCGGCCATCCCCATCTCCCGGCCGCTAGAAAAAAACCAGAATATAAGCAATGCGCATTACGCTGCCATCCACGATCAGGCAGCATGTTTCACAACCCTACCGCTGAATGTCGATCGCGACAAGATCATAATGAGGATGTTCGATGGGCATCTTGTTTCTAACCACTGGTGCGTAGCGACCGTCGACGTTCTGCTCCGGTTGAGTAGGAAATCCGCGGATGATGCTCTCTATACCGTCACTCAAAAGAAATGGGGTCTGATCTTCAAGAAAAACTTCTTCCATGACCTTCGCAAAAGGGGCAAAACGTAAAGTTCGTCAATCGAGATTCAGCACCTTGACAATTCAAAGACCAATGTACCAGAGGGCCGTTTTTGAAAACTTGACCGTTCGCATCATAGCGGAGTACAAGCGAATTCAGCGCACTGTGGCCATATCGCAAGCCCACATTCGAAAACGCAAGATCAATCGCTGTGTTGACGGGCGAATTATAGCCCTTGTAGGCAACAGGCACGGTGCCCAGACGCATGAGGTGATAAAAGTTGAGCGTGATGTGCTGAATAGTCGCAATTACCATTTTGCGGGCTTTCTGATAGATCTGCTCGTCGTTCTAGTCCGGGTAGGCTGTCTTGATAAGCCGCGCGCGACGATTGTGCTCGCGAAATACGAGCAGGTGTGGGACCGTCAGGTGCGGAACCAAGCTGATGGGGCCCCAAACCCATTTAAACTCGGCGGCGGCCGAATCGTATGGTGGGGTTTCGCCGAGGGTGGCCATTCAGTGAGCTGCCTCTCCTGTCTGTTCGACTGCGAGATAGCAAGAGAGACAAATCAAATATTCTTTACAGATCAACATTTCCGAGGAATATCATAGGCGGACCGCTCTCCTCTTCGCGTGCAGTCAGGGTAAGATAACCCGCATCATAATAGTATAGCCCAAGGTGGTGCTTATTTTCTTCTTCAAGACTCAACTCGAGCGCGGACGAAGAGATTTTCGTCACTACAGTCATTCCATCGGACACGAACTGAGACATTCCGAGGTGGTATGCCACTGCGGGCAGACCGCCTCCGTCAGGGAGGGTCGCTGGACGACACAGAACAGCTTCGGAATCGGCGAGCGCAACGGTGACCCTGTGCGCGCTCACCTTGCTGACTACGAAGCAACAGAAGCAGCCATGATGCTCAGCTTCGCGAGTGTTGGGCAGCCGAGAGTTTGGTTCAAGGTTAAACTAGCCAGGGACAAGGCTCGAGTATGGAAAGTTACGTAATGGACGTGGGTTTGCGAGACGGTTTGCTGTTTGAGTGCACGGAAAGACAGGCGCCGCGTATACTATAAGGTAAAAATAGCTTGATATTATTTTCTGATATCTCCCGTATAACCGTCAACATGTTTCGCTTCTTGACCAGGATTCATCCTTGGTATTGACTGAAAGCTTCCTCAAAAGCAAGCATGACAAGTTCCTCGGCTCCACGTGCTTCAAAATAATTATGAACGACACTGTGGTTGCGTGTTTCCGGGAAGTCCGGGGGATCAGCTACGTCCCTTGCGAAATTGCCTACTTCGGTGAGCTCATCATCCTCCTGGGACTGTAGCCAGGCTTTGAAGGAAGACACGACGATAGTTGCGAGGGCAGATGTTGACACTAGCGGATCAGCCAGAACGATAAGGTACAAGTCAGGCTCCTTGTACACGAGGGATGGGCTCGGTTCGGTACACGTTGACTTATCGGATGTTTGGAGGTCTTCGCGGGTGCGAAGGGGGTGGTGAGAGAGAGGGCGTGCGCGGAGGTTCGGAGCCTTCGGTGCCGTCCGCCCACAGCGCGTCCGCTCATCGCAAAGCAAGGTTCCAATCGCACCCATCGTCATCTTCAGCCTCCACCCTAAAGCCCATCCCTTACGGTTTGCCTGCACATCAGACATTCAAGTGTAACGTCGAATAAAGCCAAGGTGGCCGTTGATCGCTCAATCTTTTCCACACACAAGCCTTTGCGCCTCCCTTGCGGCTGTTCAATCAGAACATCGCATATATACATATATATATATATATATAT
>JADGJA010000198.1:0-31144 GCA_027596035.1 Thoreauomyces humboldtii
CCCTCCCCCCGTCCCTCAATCCAACCCCTCTGCCACCTGCAAGTTGAAAACAACGCCGTCTGTTCAGACGCGAGGAAGGGATTGCCTGCCGACGCAAACGAGGCTTTCATTGTTCCTAATAAAGATTCTAGAAGCGGCCTTCTCCAAAAACCAGTCGCGTAGGGTGGAAGTCGAAACATGAAAGCGGTTTCTTCTCACGACGCCTCGGGAGCGGCAACGTAGAAAGTGCTCCTCGCAACAAGGTTGTGGGCCGCTCCGGGTGCGTAGTGCCAGATAGCGTATCCAAAGAGTCCGACAAACAGTACGATCGCCGCGTCTGCAATGAGGGAGAGAATCCGTGGGGACATGGTCAGAGAATCCAGGAAGAAAGTGGGTCGCCCGGGGGGCCTTGGCTTGGGTTCTCTCACCAAACACTCGCTTTTCCCAAGGCTCCATCATGAACACGCCAAACGTGTACTCGTACTGAAGTCGCTTGAGCGCGATCCACGAGCGGCTGGGCTTGGAGGATTTTTGGTAGGAGCCCGTCATACCGACGTGCTTATCTGGTGTTGCCGCTGCAGGTGCGGAGGCTGTGGAGGACAGGAGGGAGGAGGCGGTCGGCGAGGATCCAGAGGTTGCCGAGAAGTGCGAGCCGTTGCTGCTCATGCTCATGCTGCGAGCGGTGGTTTGCCCCGGTGGGCTTGTCAGCGGGGAAGGCATGCTCGAGAGAGTCAACGGGTGGAATGGCTTTTGGCAAATAGCGGCGAGGTGAAGAGAAGCCCCAAAAAAGACTCTCGCGCGAGATGCGCGCCGAGGACACACGGACAGGCAAGAGAGGCTGCTTTCGAGTGGCTTGGCTCCTCCTCCTCCTGTTTGACGCACGGGTTGTCCTGATACGTACGAGCAGCTTCGCATTCCCCCAGACTGCATCGATCGACTGTAACCTCCACCTACCCGCACGACTGAATCATGGCTCCTTGGCTCGACCTTCGCACGTTTCCTGTGTTTGACGAGGATGTTCTGGGTGCCTCTGCCGTGACGGAGGCAGCAAAGGCCGGAATCCTCGGTGCCTTTGCAGGTTCCGTTGGAGCTGGTGCCTTTGGCTGGTGGATCGCAAGCCCAAGGGAACAGGTTCTGAGGGAGATGGGACGAAGCGGTGCTTTCTTTGGTAAGCATGCGATCGACCATAAGCGAGCTTTTACCTTTGTTGGGTTACGACGACTCCCCCTGCGCGTTTACGCCAGGGCGTGGGAACCTCCTCTTCTGGCAGCGTGAGGCCGTTGCCGCACGTCAAGGAGACGCTCTTAGGATATTCTGGAGGGTTGGAAAGATGGGAAAGAAGAAACATTCATGGATCGCATCAGCCAAAACCGAAAATACGGCAGGAATGGGCACTAACCGAAGCCTCGCGCACGTCTTCAACAGCTGCAGCATCCGGTGCTTTTTATGGCACGAAAACGGTCGTTGGCCAGCTTCGCAACAAGGACGACATGTGGAACGCGCCTGCCGGTGGTCTTGTTGCCGGAGTGCTTCTCGGACTCCGAGGTGCGTAATCGATTCGTAGCATACGTTCTGAAGGGCGAGCTGAGCCTGACTTTTCTTCCTCCCCAGCCGGCAAAGCCAACAGCGTTCTTGCTCATGCCGTCTTCCTGCCTCTTGTCATTGGAACTGCCGAATGGGCGAACCGTGCTATGCCCTCCACCGTCGTCAAGCCCACCAGCGAAAAGCATGACCCCGACTTCTTCAAGTGGCCACGACGGGATCCTTTCGCGGAGCGATGGGCAGAGATTCAGAAGCGAGATGCGGAGAAGTCCTCCTAGATCTCTTTACAAATCATATATCCTTTTGCGTCAATATAGTCAACAGTGTCGGATCGGGAACGCTTCAGCTTTTGTCTACCATCGACAAACAAGGCATGTCGCCCGATCCTTATTTCTAGCGCGCCAAGAGTGCGCGGTACCAGGAAGACTCCATGGGAGGGGGAGGGGATGGAAAGGAAGGGTATCTATAATCGCTATAATCGTCTACTTCTGCGAACGGGCGGTGCGTTCAAGAACCGCCGGCCAGTTCTCTGCCGTCAGATTGTATTGCACAGAGTTCTCTTCCATGGGGTCTGGTCCCCGTGATATCAGACCGAGTGTCTTCTCGGCGAGGTGGCGCATCTGCTCGTTCTTTTCGTCCGTGCCCATGAGGACGCTCTTGAGCCGGAGGGTGTCGAATCCGTAACGAAGAACGGCAAGATAGGCCTCCCTTCCGTAGCCCTTGCCCCAGTGGTCAGAGCTGACGACGATCCCTATGTCTCCGACTTGCTCTTTCAGATCGTTGAACCCGGTCTGCCCGACAAGGTCGCCCGAGGTTTTTTCGTAAATGCCGAGGAACAACGAAGTGCCGGCAGCAGCTGCCTGGATCCATCGCTCAATCTGGGCTTCGGTGCGTTCGAGAGTACGTGTGGAGGGACCTGATTGAGCAAAGCGGGATCAGTGTTCTGCGCAGGCAGGTTGACGTGACTCGAGTGTCGATTTCCTTACCACCAAGACTTTGCATTGTCACGGGGTTTGAATACAGGGAAACGAGACCCGGAGCGTCATCCAGAGTGAACGGTTTGAGCGTAAGGCGAGGTGTGATGATGATGGTTTGAGTCATATTTGGATGGTGTGTAGAGGAGTGAGGACGGTTGGGCAGACCTGCTGTCTTATATAGACCGGACAGGGGTTGCTCTGTCCAATCGTGCGAATTGGCTGGTCCACCACCTCCGCGGCAGCACCGAGATACATTCTCAAGTACGTACTGTACTTCCTTGCCGTTCCCTCCTCATCCCCTTCAGAATCATCTCAATGCCCACGAGCTCCGAACATTCCCCGCACAACTTCCATGGTAATTGCTCAACTTAAGGGTTCCTTCCGCGTCGCCGATGTTGCACAGTTCCTTTTATGCCGCGGAAAATTTCAAACCGGCCGACTGACCCCTTGACATATCAACTTTCATGCAAAGATATTACGAGCTCGGTTGTCGTGGCGTCCTTGCTTGAGCTCACCTCCCTTCTCCTTCGTTGAGTAAACCAGGCCGAAGCTACTAAATTTCTTCCCAGAGTCCACGAATTGATGTTCGGAAGGCGAAAGAGCCACCTCATTGACTTAAGTAGCGGATGGCCAGCACCCAAATTGCAGTGCATACAAAGGTAGTGCTACATCTGGGTGCCTCTTCGATCACGGGGGGAGCCCAGGGGGAGCCGAGGGTTGACCGATTTGGATAAAGCTCAGCGCCACCTGTCAAAACTCTCTTTTCCTTTGAATTTAACGGAGGGCGTTTTCCAGGAGGCCGTCGCCGTTGCGGGATCCTTGGGTGAGTGAAGTAGAAGGTTATTAGACAGCCACGTGTATCAGCATCATGTTTTAGCCTCCCTCTGTGTCAGATCCCCACGAATGCACCGCTCGTCTGTCGGCCGTCGGCTTCATATTTGTGCCGGTCCGCACCCTCCCCCGCCATAAGGTTGTTCACCAACCATCACTTCTATCATTCATGGCTTTCGCTCCTTCCGACAATTTAACTGCGGCCTGCATATCCGGTTTTCTGGCCAACAACCCTGACTCTGCGCCTACGAGCGCACAAGTCTTCTGTCTAACGGAGTTCACGGCTTTTTCATCAACGCTCATCGAGGCCACAGCTAAGACATTTGGAGGGTCAGTTCGATTGTTCAAGGGCTTTCAGAATGGTCCGTTCGACTGGTTAGCTGATCACCCGTTCTTCGACAGACCGGGAATTGTGCTCGGCGCTTCCGCGCCGTTTCTGCTCATATCGTTGATCATTTCGATAACCCGGCTCTGCAAGCTTCAAAATGCCAGGTCTATTTTCTTGATGCTAGCGACCCTTGGAAATCTTGTTTTCGTGGGGGCAATCGCGTATGCACTTCATTCGTCCACTGCCGAATTCAAGCGCTCAGATCAGGCTGGCCTGGTTGGGCTGCTCATGATGGAGGTGAGGAAAGTCGTCTGCGGCTGCGTACCCCTTTGAAGGCAATTGACCGTTTGTTCAGATTTTCTTGACCATGGCTGCTGTCGTTCGCTTCGCACACGTCATCACGAAGACAAAGCATCGCAAGATGTTCCAGCGTGGTCTTTGCGTGACCCTGCTGCTGTACGGGTGCGTCCTAGGAGTGCAGGCCGGCCGGGAGATCGCGGCTTCCGTGACCCAGCCCACGATATTTTCGCGTGTCTTCATTGGCCTCTTCTTTGTCCCTATCATCGTGTACCTGATTGGAGGTAGGCTCAATCCGTTCTCCAAAAGGCTGCAACGATCGTCAAGCCAGAAGCGCTGACCTGAATTCCAACAGGTTTGTTTTGCTTCTCATGGAACTTGCCCTCGAAATTTCAATCGTCCTCCTCTTCCGCTGGTCCGGATCAGACGTTCACCCTTCTGAAAACCTTGCGAATCACCAACGACGTCATGATGGGTTTGGTCATTGCCCTTTGCATCAGCGAGCTGGGGCTTGTTTTTCCTCTGAGAAGTAAGTGATAACTGAGCTCCCCTTTACCAAGTGTTTTGCTGATTCTAAGTTCCTCAGCTTCAAACTACAACAATCCTGTGGTTTGTCTGCACGTCACGATCATTCTCTTCATCGAGAACGTCTTTGAGACGGTCACGAACGGCCTTCGCGGCCGCGGCGTCTTTTCTGGCTATACATCCGATCGCCCATCCGAGCTCAGCAACATGCGTCGGGATGAACTACCACATCCGTTCAGAAGTGAGATCGGACAGGTCGCACCTGAAGTCTATCAACCGCCAACAGCGTCTTACGCGGGGAGAGAATCGTGGGCGTTTGGAAACGGTGGAGCTCACACGGGCAAGAGTGGGACCGGACGCTATTAAGTGGTGTACTGCGTAGGGGACGATGTTGGCGCTGGCGTCGATGTTTTCGGTATTATATACATTTTGGGATAAGCTTCTACGCGCAGACTGCTGCAACGCCACGCACGAGGCGTTTATTTTGATCGATAAGGAACGGAAGGCATGCATGGGCCCGATGGTGACAAATTATTGATTCGAATGCTATAAATGCTATGGTGTGTTGTGGTGACGTGCCGACATCGCCTATCATATACTAAATCCTAGCCAGCTGCTTCAATCGTAACAACCAATTTGAATGGGCATGGCCGTCTCTTCAGCGCTGCTGTTGCCTCGCCAACTTGATCCCGTGTGCCCTTCTGCGTTCGTAAGCAGGTCTGCGATTCTCGCCTTCCAAACCGCCCAAACCATATGAGCGAAGTAAGCAATTAGCTGCCCAGGTCCCGGTACCTTACCTCCAGCTGCAAGTTGATTTTCCGTGTCGTCTGGTATTTCTCTTCGACGGCCTTCACGCGCTCCGATGTAGTGAACTGTAGATACTCGAGAGCCCGCGCTTGCTCATGTCCTTCCTTTTCTAGACGCTCTACGGTAGCCTGCAGTCGTTCCGCCTTGCTTTCGAAAGTTGCGAAAGCAGATTTATCGCCGCTGCAAAAAGCATGGGATTAATAAACCATTTTTCGGACCCTGCAGCCAGGATCAGTTTCGTTCCGGTACATACGCAGCATCTGACTTGGCATTGCGAAGATCTCGTTCGACATCAGCTAACTGCATTTGCAAGGCCAAAATTCTTTCCAGGAGTTGCTGCTTATTCTCTTTCCATTTCTCGGCTGTAACCTCATTTTCCCTGTCACAGATATGATGTTTTCAGAGAGGGGAGGCAGACGATCCGCAACCACTGCATGCTTACCGTCCCATGAGAGTCTTAGTCAGCGTCTCAATGGTTTTTTCGTAATTTTTGAGCTTTGCCAACTCTGGGGTTGCGATATCGAGCTCAGTCTGCAGCTCGAAAACATGGCCATCGGCGACACCTGCCCTTGCTCTCATTTCGAGCATTTCCTTGTCACCGTTATCGATTTTGTCATGCAGCAGAATAATCTCGGCCTTGAGCAGGGCAACTTCATCCTTGGCTAACCGAACTCGCTTCGTAAGTTCCTCTTCGTATCGCCGCTGCCTATCCCGCATGGAGGCAGACTCCTGCCGTTGTCGATTCAGATGCTCGTGAAGGCCCGTGATCTCCTGCGTCTGGAGTTTGAGTTTCTCAAAGACACTCTGTCGGTCAGCCTCCTTGAGGTCGTCCTCTATCTGATCTTTCTTGAGCTTCCGGATATATTGCGAATGGTGCCACCGCATGTACGCTTGGTAGTTGATTTCGTTTAGTAGCAGCATAAGCTGCAGCTTGAGAACCTCTCCGCTGAGGGTCCTGGGTTGCGGGTCAAATATGGTTTCAGTTTTACGAGCGGCAGACTTTAACAATTCTAAATCCTGCTGGACTGATTAGCATGCAGTTTATGGTAAATCCTCAGACAAACTCTGCTGATACCTTGATGTCGAAGATCGTAGTTCGCAATCTCCTATTGATAACCAGAATGCTTTCCAGATCTAGCTCATCCGGTCCGTACAATGGGGTGTTTGGCGGCGGAGAAGATACGGCTACTCTTTCTGCCGCATCTTCGGCGGGGCCGCCGCTAGTTTCCGTCGAAGAGCGTGCATCTTCTATATCTCGAAGTGAGCTGACCCGGACGGGGATCGGACGCGCGGCAGATGTGCGAGATGCATTTTGAAGCGCAGTAAGGTTCAACGGGGAGTTTTCTTCATCCTCGACGAGTCTAGGCAATGGGAAAAGATGCGGTGCGACTGCTGCGCCATCGTCGAGAATCGCGAACGCCGAGGCAGGCTCGCTGGGTTCGAATATAGAACGACCCTCGAGATTAGGATTTGTGGCAGATCGAAAGGAATTGCTCGAGTTGGCACGCTGCAGTGGTGGAGGGACGCCCGCATCGCTCCATTCGGTTGGTTGTTGCACTCGCAATGCCCAGCTTTCCATCACAATATCGGATGGAGACTTGCGCGACAGCTTTAAGGCGTCGCGCTCCGCAGTTGCCGTGGATAGAATCAAGTCTTGGTGAACCCTGTGATTTGCCAGCAGAGCCTAAAAACTCTTTTAATATCGCTTGCCTTCCCATCATGTGAAATTGGAATGCCTACCATCAATCTTTCCGAAGAAATTGCCTCATCATCGAAATCGTCAAGCTCTTCGACTTGCTTTCGGGCGCCAACGAAAGGGTCCTCTGCCGTTTCAAAGGTTCCCTTTTCTATCCGAAAGCCTTCGCAAGCACGAAATGACTTTCTTTTGACGCCAGCGTAGGCTTTCACGGTCTCCACTGTATTGCACGGAAGTATTCCGTACAGTATAGTAAAGTAATCTTCCACGGTTTGGCGGACGATCACGCATGTGTATTCCTTGAGTATCGCTTTCGCCGCGGCAGAAATTCGTCCGGAGACTAAATCGTCAAGAATTAGCTTCTGAAAGTGGGACGGTTGCTACATTTGGTATACCAACATTCGATTTCGAGAGGCAACGAGTCCCTTTCGGCGGTGTGAGATTCTGCCGCCGTTGTCTGGGTGACCAGCGAGAAAACCAAGGAGAAGTTGACCTCCCAACGTACCATCCGCACTAGAATCGCAAGCAGTTCTCCATTATACTCGTCTAAGCGGGCAACGATGGAGGGGAGGAGAGCTGTCAAGAGACTAACAGCCGCGCACACAACAGCTGGGTTGCTATCATACTAAACAGGGCGAAATTTGGCTAAGCCTAGTTGCACGTATACAAACGCAGACTGTGTACCTACTACTGAACTCAGGAGAATGGTGCGAAACAGCGGACTTTCCACGAGAAAATAGGATGTGGCTTCCTGAAGAAAGTTGAGTTCAGCGAGGGTAGGGGGCACAGTGCAGCATACCATAGAAGCGTTACCTCCTTCTTAATGAATTTCGCGAGGAAGGCCAACACATGGAACCGATCTTTTGCACAGCAGAAATCATTCAAAAGATCGAAAAGCTCCTACGCCAGGACGTCAGATTACGCTTCGCTCGACCAGATCAGGCACGAGCTTGCAAGTTTTGATTCCAGGGCGGAACTGTTACCTTGGGATTTTGTGCTCCAAATGAGAAGAGGACGTTCTCCAGATTGTTTCCACAAACAGTATCCCAGAAAGCGCCGATCCTTGTGCCTGGCAACTTGACGTACTCGTTCTCCTGAACATTCTGGTGATCGCGGAAGCTACCCTCCCGCTCCCACATGTTCCCACGCTCGACCAGATATGTCGTCGCTATAAGGTGACGAAAGTCCTCCACACCAGATACGGGCATATTATGGACATGGGCTGGCCAGAACTCAGAGCATAGCAGGCTGATCACGATATCGCTACATGTAGCAAGCAAGGGCCGCCAGCGCCCTGTTGTCAAGACCGGTCGCAGGACGGGCTCCCACCAGTCTGTCACAAACCGTGGTGGGTCATAGATGGGCAGGAGCCTTTTCAGCCACGCCACAAGAATTTGCAGACGAACGTCCTGTGCCGAAACCTGGTCCGGGGTGAGACGGTAATATCCGCGGTGGTTCTGCTGGTCACGCGGCGCAAATGTGTTTTTGTAAAGCTGAATGATTTCATTGGCAAGCTTTTCGACGGAGGGATGTGAGGACCCTGGTGCAGTGGGTGATGCGGGAGTGAGTGGATGCGCGGATAGGTACGATTGAAGGACAGTGAAAGCTCTGGAGGAGTCGACGAGCGGTGGAGATGCCAGCAGCAGATCAGATGAGGCTGCCTTCAGCTCTGCGCCGATCTGCGAAACAATATTGGCGCGGGTCGACATCGACACATGAATCGAGGATTAACCAGGCCTAAGTAGACAATGCCACCGTCTTGTTGTTCCCGAGTGTTCAGTGCTCTGTCGTTCAATTGCAATGGGTGGAGGCTTGAACCTTGGGCCTTGAACAACAGCTCAGGGTTTCGACAGTCATCGACCTTCCTCCCGGCAGTCATAGGTCCTGAGGTTCGGTGAAGGCAGACTCAGATAAGGAAGCCATCATGCTCATCAGCTCTGTCTCCTGTGTGTAGCTATTCGAGCAGAAGATATCAGCTCCAAGTTAGACGTCCGCAAAGGCTGCAGCTGACAGGTACTCGTGCCTCCGAACCCTCTCCACTTCGCTGCTGAGCTCACGCTCACGCTGCTCCCAGGCAGCGAGACTGGCCAAAAGTAGAGTGTAACGGGCAGGAGTGACGGGCCCCTCTCCTTCATTGAGGGCGTGGTGGTCCTCCTCCGATGATCTGTGCGGCTCAATGCCTGGAGACGAGAGCAACGGATGCAGACCTGATGCAGCAATGCAGAATTGGGAATTGTTGGCAGGGTCTCGATATGGCCGCTGATATCAACTCACTTAGTGATGCCATGACGGGCGTGATATCTGAGCACTGCCCGTCTCGCGCTCCCGCGATGAGGACGTCTAGCGACCTCAGCTGGGCGAGCAAATGCTGCACATCAGCTGTATGCTCTCGACTGTCTCGAAGAAAGTTTCCTACGATTCAGCCCCAAGAGCACATAGCGATACCCGTAGGTTTTCGCTGACCCATACATGATGATCTCTTCCTCCATATTCAGCTGTGCCGGGGTGACGATCGCTTCTGGCGGCGGTGCACCAGCTTCAATGAATCCCCGCAGCCTTGATTTTGCAAAGCGAGAGTTCAGGGTGAAGTCAAACGTGAACCTGAAAAACTCCCATACCGTGTGATCTCGTTCCCAGCCTCAGCGGACTGAGCTCTTAAGATTTCAACCTCGCGCGCGGCATTTTCAAGATCAGTGCTGAGCTTCGAGCTTCGACATTGGACTGGACGGGACTGTTAGAAGGTTGCAAAGGCTTCTGACAGAAGGTGACTTCTTACGAGCTCTGAGCTGTGCTGTCAAAGAGTCCATACTCTCGACCGGTGAAGAAAGATCCATGGTGGTGATCTGATAAAGAGATAGTTCAGGTCTCACGAGATAGTTCGCCCCTGGCACTAGTCTCTCACACAAAGTGGGGCCGGGCGGTGCTGCTGGCAGGCACGCGCTCGGTTAGTTTGCGGGTTCGCCATGCGAATGCCTGCGACTGCGCCAAGGACCGACACAATTCATTCTCGAATTCCCACACAATCCACTTCCGCCGTTCGTTCACCTCGCATTCTTATCTTTCACAAAGGCTTCCAGGATGTCGTCTTCAGAGTCAACTCTCCGTCACCGAACGGCCACAATGCCTGTCACGGGTCCTGCCGCCAAAGTGAAGATCGTTGAAGCAACCTCAGAATCATCAACAGGCCCAAAGAACCAGCTGCTGGTCACCGTCCTTCTGGTTCTTGCATCGCTACTCGGATCGTTTCTGATCACCAGCTTCATCGTTACGGATTCATTGACTTTCGGATACAATGTACCAAATTGGCGAAAGTATGCATTCCGGCAAAAAGTCGACTTGACACCAGCGGAACTTCTGCAGTATGATGGGACGGATCTCAGCAAGCCGATTTACATTGCCATCAAGTAAGAGAAACCTGGTGCTCCCGGTTTTGAATCGCCAAACCTGAACATGCGTGGAACACAGTGGCAAAATATACGATGTTAGCGCGTCACCCCAGTACTACGGCAAAGTGAGAAGGCAGAACCGAACTGGAACGTTAGTCGAATGGATTGCTAAGTTCTATTCTCTTGAAGGGCGGGGGATATCATTTCTTTGCAGGAAAGGATGCAGCGCGGGCCTACGTTACCGGCTGCTTCCAAACGGATCTCACACACGACCTGCGCGGTTTAGATGATGCTCAGATTAAGGTTTGTCGGGAAAGGGCCACCGTAGAAGGGCAACTTAACGCTGATTCTTCCTCGTCTGTGATCCAGAGCTTATCCACCTGGACTGATTTTTACGAAAAAAGTGACAAGTACTTCCAGGTGGGACAAGTGCTGCATGAACCGATCGACCCCGACTCCCCCCTTCCTGCGCCGTGCAACGCTTGAAAGCGCAATGTATATCTGTAACGGCCACTTTGACCCACCCAGTTAACGTCCAGCAGCAGGACCGGGTCGCGCCTTATCTATGGCTCCAGCAATGGGATTCATGTTCCGGGCAGCGGCTCGGTTGCCAACCTAAGCAACGGCCAATGGTGGAAGGAAAATATGCGATATGGCGGCCTTTCCGAGTACAGACTGGGCATTACCAGCATATCTATTGGGCAACTTTGTGTACCGGTCTATGTCTAGCCGTCGCGTCCGCGACGGATTTGGTCTGTGCGATAGCCGGCCCGGTGCTGGTCGGTTTGGTATTATCGACAGGAGAAGCCGCGCTCGATTTTCGTACGGCGCTCAAGCGCTTCATGTAGGCCTCCAGTCCGATGCCCGTAAAGACGAGAAGAACGGCGGCCCATTGACCCCACGAGACGTGATGCTCGAACCAGAAGAAGCTCAGCAGGATCGAGAACATCTTGCGCGTTACTGTGACGGTAACCAGGCTCACGGCGCCGAAGCGTTCGAGGGTGTAGTAGATGAAGCACTGTCCGACCGCTCCGCAGAGGCCGAACAGAAGTACATCTGCGATGACCTGGGGATGAGCTGTGCAGAAGGCAACGGCGGCCCCGAGCTCGGTCGAGTAAGGCCAGAGTGCAAGGTAGGTTATCATGAGTCCCGACTGGATCAGGTTGAGGTACACCATCATGGAGGAGCCAGTGACCTTGAACTTGTGGAAGATGCGGTCCTGGGTCGAGTTGACCGCACCGTCCATCAGGAGGTTCACGAGGAGGAGACCGAGACCGTAAGCGCTGCGAGTGTTGTTGGCCTTGCCGCCGTGGTCTCCCTCCTGCTTGTGCAAGAGCATGAATGCCGAGACGCCTGCCGTGATCAGAACCACGACGAGGTATTGGCTGGCGGGGAACGTCCTCCGGTAGATGATAAAGTTCATCAAAAGGACAGGGACAAGCTTGCAGGACTTTCCTAAGATGACGGTGGGAAAGTCGAGGTCCCTCATGGCGGCGTATCCAAAGAGCGGGGCCACGGTGCCCATAATGGCACACTGAGCGTACTTCTGCCATAGCTCGCCGGAAGGCTTGGTGAGGGGTCTTCGGAGCACCACCTTCTGGTAGAATGTGGCGACGGTCGACGCGCAGAGGGATTGAACAACATTAAGGAAAATGAAGAAGCGAAACTTGACGCCATTGTATGCGTGAGTGGTGACCCGCTCCTGAGTAAGCTGCCACGTGAGGAAACAAACGTAGATGCCAATGACGCAGATGGCGAGCTCCCCGAGAGCCATGTTGTTGAGCGTTGAAAAGGACCGATGTCTCGATGGGATACAGAGACTCGTTACTCTCTAAAAGGAAGGTCAAGCGCGATTGTCCTAGTCCAAGATCGAGGAGGGGCTGGGCAATCCCTAGCGGTTTGTCACACGGCGCAAAAAGCTGCAACCCTCTCTCGCTCGCAGAATCCTTCTCGCCTCGGCATTCACGCGGAGTGTTCTGGAACAACGTCACTGCCTGCACCACACTGGGATACCCGGAGCCACTCGGGCTACAGAGTTCAGTTTCAACAGGGTGCTGGACGTCTCTTTGGTCGTCAAGGCTCCCTCCTCCAACACCACGTGGGGTTATTTTAGCGAGACCGAGCGCTACGACCGCAAGGACGGCCTTCTCGGCTACGGACTGTACTTTTGCGACCCCCGTGGTGCCCCCGGCCAGCGCCTTCTTCTGGCTCCCGCCGGCGCGATGTCGGAGGGGATCGGGCGCTTGGACGTGTCCGGTGAATGAATCCAAGTGTTGCTGGTCGACGGACCTGAAGGTTCGTTCCTGTCGGAATCAAAGTCGTGAGTACAAAAAACCCTGCTCGGGTGGTTCGAGCAGAGAGAAAAGAACGCCGTTTTGGAACTCCATGCATGACTCTATGCTATTGAAAAACAAGAGATCCTCTTTACTGACATCCCCCTGTCCCTCACGTTGGTGGGAGTCACCCCGAAGCAGGGCGGTCCTCCCCCGGTATGGCAACAGGAGATGCTTCTTGCCAACGCCGTGACCTCCAGCTACACTCCCACCTCTGCCGCCGCGTCTGCGCCCGCCACCGGAACCCCTGTACCGACGGCGGCCCCTGGTTCCCCTACTGCCGCCGCCGGCATGGCGGGAGCGCCGTCTGCGGCCAACGGTTTCGTGCGGGGAGCATCTACGATGGCTCTGGCGGTGCTGGCGCTCTTCACTTCCACTCTCCTCGGTGTACACCTTTACGTATATAGAATTCTTATTAGAAAATGCTAGCTGCTTGCGATGAACGGTTATGGTGGATGGATCAATGCATCTCGTTGAGTAACCATTCCTATAATAACAGCAGCTATGACAGTGCACAGGGCCGAACATCGATGAGGTGAATCAGGAAGTCGAGAAAACTTCGCTGTCAATCGAGATTTGGGAGACGCGGTACGATTTCACTTCGCCAATTCGTGGAGCAGAACAAGTCAGGCACCAGGAGTCATGGGATGGGAAAGTAGAAACCCATGAGTGGATAAATATTAAAAGAGGGAAGCGGTGTTTAGTCCGCTTTCGCTTCTGAACACCGTGAGAGGTAGCATCAGCATGCGGATGCCAAGAAAAAAAATGTGAAGGGTGGGGTCCCCTTGCGTATGAGGAAATCTACTTGGTAAGGTTTGCAATAACTTCCTTGGTGAAGGCGGAGTTGGTAGCCTTTCCTCCGAGGTCGCCAGTGCGGGCCTAAAACCAACATTGTAAATATCACGAAAGTTAAAGCTTGTTTCGGTCAAGAAAATGCGCTCACCTTGCCCTCGGCGATGGTCTTCAAAACGGCCTTCTGAATACTGTCAGCATGGCTGTCCATCTTGATGTGCCTGAGCATCATAACGGCGGAAAGAAGCAGTGCGGTGGGGTTGGCAAGATCCTTGCCAGCAATGTCGGGTGCTGTTCCGTGGACAGACTCAAAGATGCTAGCCTTCTGTCCGATGTTTCCGGAAGGAGTCAGACCGAGCCCTCCGATAAGTCCGGCGCAGAGATCCGAGAGAATGTCTCCGTAAAGGTTGGGCATGACCATGACGGTGTCCTTCCAGCCCTTGGTAGGGTCCTGGACAATCTGTAGGCACACACGGTCGAGAAGGACATCGTCAAGCTTGATGTCGGGGTAGTTCTTGCCGACCTCTTGGGCTACGGACAGGAACAGACCATCGGCAAGCTTCCTACAAAGCGTTCAAGATATTGTTGGTCCTAGAGAAGCGGCGTTCGCCGAACAAAACAAACGAGGACGTACTGGATGTTGGCCTTGTGCACAACGGTAACACGTCCGCGTCCAATCGCGCGTGCGTACTCGAAAGCGTAGGTTGCGCACCGGCGCGATGCCTCCTCAGTGATCAGCTTGATGGATTGAACAACGCCGTCAACAACGACGTGCTCAATGCCAGAGTACTCTCCTTCTGTGTTTTCACGGATCAAGACTGTGTCGACATCGTCGAAAGGAGTCTTGTAGCCGACGATGGATTTGCAGGGTCGGACGTTGGCGAAAAGATCGAAAGTTCTAGTTTGGTCCCCAGGTTAATTAACAAGGTTTGCATGTCGCGGAGTTCTGATGCCTGATGTTACCGGCGGAGGGTCAAGTTCATCGAGACGTGTCCTTTTCCGATGGGGGTGGCAAGAGGGCCTTTGAGAGCAACCTTGTTCTTGTTGATGGAAATCAGCGAGTCTTCGGGAATGGTGGTCTTTCCATCCTTAAGGATGGGATAGACGTCCACTGTCTCCCACACAACGGGAACCTACGCATTTTGAATTGTCAGCCTCTCGTTTCTTGATGTCCTTACAGGCGGATACGTACGCCCTGTGCCTCGAAGATTTCGACAACCGACTTGGAAATCTCGGGTCCAATACCGTCACCGGGAATCAGAGTAACGATTCGCTTGCCGTCCTACGTAATCGAAGATGCTAAGCAAAGGGCTGATGTTGGCATATGTCCAAGCCTTGCGTACCTTGGCGTACGCTCCCTCAGAGGCTGCCGTTGCGAAGCCTCGGTTGCAAAGAGGTGCGGTCTGAGTCCGGGCCAAAAGCGCTGATTAGCTTCCCAGCCATAAACCAGTACCAAGTCCAGCAGTTCATTCCCCGTACCTGACGAGCAGCGCGGGCAAAGGCGGTTCGGAACATTGCTGCAGTAACGAGGGGATCGTGAGCGTCACCATTCTCAAAAGGCTTCCCAGGTCGGAGACGCTCAACGCAGACGTGCCGGTACTGATGTCCTCCCTAATAATGCGTGCGTGGATCATCCTTTTGACTTACTGTATGTACGTATGTTCAAGGGGTAAGTAACGGATAGCAAGATGCCGTGAAAAACTCTTGGGAAGAAAAGGTGCCTAGCAAAAAGACTGGCTGGAGACTGGAGGCCTAGCTGGAGGCGCACGCTGACCCCCGATTTTATTCCATCAATACGGAAATCGGGGTGACCACTTCGCCCAAGAGGTGGTGCTCCCTTGAACAAGCAGGTAGGCGGCCATGTATACGAAGGCGGAATAGGAGGCGGGAAGCCTACGCCTTATCTGCTCATGATTTCTCCATATCGTTGAAACATGTCAGAGCACCTGTATATGCTTTGAGCCCATCCGTACCCACGTTGTCAGGTGCCTCACGAGCAATGCAGCCATAGGAGAAGCCGGCCGGCGAGGGCACCAATGAGTGAATATCGTACCGGTATCTTTCGGAGAATCCGTAGAGGTGATCCGGAGAAGCAGCCATTCGACAGTCCTTGCAACTGGCAGAAAGACAGGACAAAGACCTTCCAAGAAGGCATGGTTACCAGTAAGGCAACGAACGTCTTCAGACGATTCCGCATGAGCGAAAAGATACCGGTAGAGTAAAGAGCAGTCCCAAGGGCTGAAAAGTGTGCCACCACGATGCAAATGCTTCTCGCTTACTTCTTCCTCTCTTTGAAGATTTCCGAGCTTTGCTTGCTCAAAAAGAATTGTGGTTTGCTCTTAACATGTCTGTTTGATGGTCTTCCCTAAGCCCCTTCCCTTCACGCGATCTCCAAACGCAAACCGTCTTCCTCAGCAGCTGCTCAACTCCGTCTCTCATTTCTGATGCTATCCAGGCTCACCCCTATTTCCTGCAAACCATCTCGCAGAGCTTGGTAAAGGAATTTGAGACAAAACCGAGAAGCGTTAAAGAAGATAGCCGGCTTGTTGATTCGCTGGTCGCCGTCGAGTAAACGAGGACTTTTGTTAACCCGACGGTCGGGCCCCGATAATAGTACTGATGGCAGCCCGATGGCAAAGACGTTGACTGCGGGATCGTGAGCGTCATCATTCACAAAGAAGAAGCAGGTTTGACCTTTCCAGCCAAGTTAAAGCTACAGTAGGTCCTTCTCCGCTATAAACATGTAGACTCCGTTGCCGCTCTGCCAAAAACAACCGGAGGCTCGGAATCGGATTACGTGAGCGACCACTGGGGACACCCTGCCAGTTCGCCGCGAGACTTCCCATCTTCTTTTTCCCACGCCAATCTGATCTCCGAGGACATCGACAAGGAAGGACCAGCAGGGGCAAACAGCGTACTCCAGGAAAAGAATATCAAAGCGAACGCCAACTCACCTCGGTTTAGCGTTCGGAAACCTGGAAAACCTAAATCCTCTCTGGTCACGGACGCTGCGCATTTCCAGTCTCCCGCCTCCTTACGCATACTCTTCTGAACTCTACCATGTGTGAGTACGATATTCGATCACATCGGCAGTTTCAACAATTCCGTATCGACTGGATTTTTTGGGCTCCATTTACTCAGACTTTTCACGGGTTTTCGGAACTTAGGCAAACACATTCTCAACGCTCAAGTGGCGGTCCGAGCCCCATGCTGCCAGAAGTGGTTCGATTGTCCAGAGTGCCACGCCGAGGTTTCCGATCATAACCTTAGGTCAGATCTTGAAGACTGGGGAAATCCGGGAAGGGCAACTTGTGGAAAAGCAGCGAGCGTTTGTTCTGACTTCCTCGTTGGGTGGGACGGTCTTGTACAGAAAGGCGACCGAGATGTGCTTTGCATGCAAAAAGTGCAAGAAGGTCTTTCGAAAGGACATGAGGTGAGGCTGAAGAAAGCAGGAGCAGAGATGGTCATCGAGCAACTTTTTGACCGATCTTCGTATAGCAACTACGAGGAAGAGGACGAGTTCTGCCCCAATTGCGACAACCACTACGTTCTTGTTGCAAAGACCCCAGCGATGGTAAGGAACCTACTTCCTTCTCTTCGCTTCTGTAATTTCTTTCTGTTTCTGGTCAAGTCGATACGTGCTCTTGACTCATTTGCAACCGTTCTTCCCTTTCCCTTTTCCAGGGACTGGCCATCGAGGGCGACGATCCGCGATTGGAGAAGGACTTCCGGAAAAAGCAGATCGAAAAGATGACCGAACAGGACTTCATGGCCGACCGAATGGGATGAGCTGATTGGTGAAAAGCATGTCCGGTATGGTAGTGGTGTTTGCTTGTATTTTAATGGAGGACCGGAATTTTACCGTGACTCACATAGTGGCCATGCTTTGGGACACATCATGGCCACGACTCACATAGTGGCCATGCTTTGGGACACATCATGGCCACGACTCACGTAGTGGCCATGATGAGGGGGAGGCATCATTATGCTTTGAGAGACGCTGGACAGTAATCCTAACGTCAGCCCGAACTTTCTCATCCTTCTTCCCCATAAACGATCCAGTTTATTCGCATTAAAGTTGTAGAGCGGTTAGATATGTAAGCGGGGCAGATATGTACAAGAATCGGGGAAGGACGGGATGGAGGGCTTCGGAAGCCTACACTTTGGTTCGACCAATCGCTCCGGCGGCCACGGGAGGGAGCGCAGGGAAATCAAGATCAGGGAGTGGCATCGGCTCTCCTCCATATTTTGGGACGGCCTCCTCCAGGTCGTCGAAGGTGTTGGGATGGGCCTGACCCAGGGCAACGATGGTGCTGATCGGCGTCGTTAAGGCTCCCACGAGGCCCGAGTAGATGGCCTTGAAGACGATCGGTCTCCAACCGATCACGGCCTCGTTCTCGCGGAACGCCGGCCATATCGCTGCCGTGATTCCGACGCCGACGACCCACGCCAACGGCAGACACAGCAGCGCAAAGAGCAAGCCTCGGACGAAGGCGTTGGCTACGGCCTTCAGACGGTCCGCGATGGCGAGACCCGGGACGAACAGGTCGAGCGAGGAGCGAGTCCAGAATGCGGGAAAGCGGGAACCCCACCACGTTGGTGCATCCGGGCCGTTCAGGCCGGGCAGAGGCTTGACGGTGCCTTTGCGTACGTCGTTGTGCGTCAGGGCTCCGTCAATGACCCACGTCAGCGTGTTCTGGAGGGTTGGGGAAAACGCTCGTTGAGTCAGACCGGACACGGGCCCCGTTCTCGTTCGAACTGGGGAAATGCTCGTGTCATTCGCGAGATACCTGAATGATGACGGTGACGGCCGCATCGCCGGCTAGCGTGTTTGGAAAGTCCCACAGGTAGGAAGCCGAGTGAGCGTACATTGCGTAAGCTATCGCCGAGTTGATGACAGCGTCAAGGATTCCTGCTCCAATCGAGTGCATGAACACAATGTAGATCTTCTGCCGAGTGGTCATGGTAGGAAAGCGGAGTCGACTGTCATTGCGCAAGGTGCGGTCGCTGTTTTCCGAGGGTGCAGACATTTTGCGGGAGAAAGGGGGAGAGAAGCAGACAGAGCAGACAGACAGAGACCCTGCGGGACGTGGGCTCGAGGCTGCGAAATGAGGAGATGTGATCTCGGGTCCTGTGAGCTTGTTGCAGCAACGTTTTATGCCAAGTGTAAGCTGGAAGAATAAGAAGGTTCTAGGGAAATGTGCGGCTTGAAACGCTCATGTGTATCAAACGCAGACACCGTCTATAGGAAGTGGCTGGTGAAGTCTTTTTCACACCTGGGGCCGTTATCCGGACAAACATGCGCGGAGGGTTCCCGGACATCCCCCCATGCATTCTGGTCTAAACGACGGTTTCCCCTCGCCCATCTCTCTCTCTCTCTCTCTTTCCGATCCCTTTATCTGACTTCTTCCCACGCCCTTCTGATCCAACAACAATAAGGAAGGAGGAAGGAGGGGGGGCTGGGGTTCTCTCTGTATCGTTTCTATACTACTCATCCCCGGGGGCCATATGCACCTTCTGCTTCAATAACCTCACTCGGCCGGAAATGTCCAAACCGAGTTTTCCAGTTGCTTCCAACCCCACAAGCACTACCGCGGCATCCCTTCCAGCTTCATCCGAGGGTCACCAGCAGAAGGCTTCCCCGGGACTCGCCGATGCATCCACGCCGGCCTCCTCCACTTCGGGTTACTTTGCCGCGTCCACGGCCCTTGGTTCCATTTACGGCGTCTCGGCTACCACGTCTCGTCGCGCACACTCTCCCACGCCAGGTCACGGGTCCCCAAATGGATCTTTGAAGACCTCGCAAACGACTGCCAAGGCTGGCGGATCGAGCTCGCTGATCTCTGCGCGTACATCAACGGAGAGTCTAAAGAAGCAGCATGGTTCCAGCTGGAAAGTTATATTCGAGCCCGAGCTGGCTGAGGATGACAAGGCCAAGAAGAAGCCTGCCAATGCTCGGGTGATCCGCTACAATGGCATCCTCAAACCCGACGAAGGGCCTTCCATAATACACCCACCGACGGACCCACGACCGGGCACCTTCAACTATCATACTCTTGGCCGCGCACGCAAGCGCCTCACTCACAACTTGCTCGAAGTGAACTATGGAATTCGAATCCACCGCTCGCTCCTGGTAAGTCTTGGACAGTCGTCCTCGCCTGTGGCCGGGACTTTTTCTCTCTCTCAAACTAATCGGTGTCACGCAGGATGCCCCTCCAAGGCCCCCGCCAACGAGACACATCTTTGTGTCCGGACTCCCCGTCGCAACAACCACGGAGGACCTCCATACCTACTTTGGGATCTTTGGAGACATCGGGATGGCGATCAATGAGGTGCATCCGCACACTGCACAGAACGTGGGACTTGCTTCAGTGTCGTATGCAGGTGACGAGCTTTCCGCAGGTACCGCAGCCACCGCGGCGGTAGAGCAGATGTCAGGTCGACTCATGGAAGGGAGATCGATTCGTGTCGAACTAGATCCTGATGGTAGTAGAACAGACAAGTTTCTCAAAAGTTTCGGGGAATCGCTAACCTTCGTTCTACCTAGGATCCAAAAAACGGACCGCGATTGACCATCTTCTGCGCCCGTCGGCTCCCAGCACAGCATACCCGGGGCCCTCGCCTCCGTCAATACCCTACGGCTATCCTCCTCCGCCTTTTCAGCCCCATAGTGCTCCAAGACCGCCACCTCTGCCTTCCTTTCACCCGCCGCAGTTTGCCCGTTATCCCCACCACCAGCAGTCTTCAGGATATCACAGTGGCCCGAGTCCTTATGGGCCCTATCCAGAACGACCTCCACCGCAATCTTACCGAAGCGGACCTCCGCCTCAGCAGCTGCAGGATCGACGGGCTAGTTACGAACGCACGGCAGCCCTAGCGGGCAGTCCGAGCGTGCACCCAGATCGTACGCGGTTCCAAATAGGAACTCCTCATTCCGAAGCGCTTCCCCTCCATCGAAGCCATCATGTTTCCGCCCGTGAGCCATCCGTCATACTCAAGCAAACCCTCTCTACGCGTTCCCCACCACGCGGCCGCAGTGCGTCCCCACAGGAACCTGCTAGTCGTCAACCTGCTTCCAATGTTCGGTCACTCCATCGCAGCCGCAGTCCTCCATCTCGGGAGTGGACGGGCTCTCGTAGATTGCATTCGCGTTCACCACCTCGCCGTCATAGTCCCGGGTCTCGCGGAAACAGGTCCATCTCTGACATGCCATTGCGATCCCCACCGCGCGGCCATCGGCCCCTACCGCAGGAAAGCAGGGTTATATCCGACCAACCTTCGCGTCCGACGTCTCGCCACGGCAGCCCTTCCGCCCGTGTGGGCAAAAGCCTCGCTTCTAAAGAATCTTCTCCAAGTCCTTCAAGGAAACCTCGCGTGCAAAGTTCAGCAGAAGACCGGACTCGAGAACAGCCAGTACGAGTCGCCATTGCTCCTTCGGTTCAACCTGTTCAACCAGTCAAAATACAACTTTTGGAAAGCGATACAGAAGCGGGCGAAATTGACGAGCATCCTATTCGGCGGTCGACCAACGGCGCAGGCAGACAGAGGGCTTTCAATCGAAGCCGGAGTCCTCCTCGTGGAGACCGAGCGCTTCCTATGCGCACGACCATTGATACATACCGACCTGCGGATGTTTCCTCGAAGTCGTCACGGAGGCCGCTGGAGGGCCCATCACGGACAGGGACCGATACCTGGCGGGCTGGCGATCCTCTCGTCGCGCGTCCGCTGGCGGACACTTACCGGGCGGGGGATGTCGGTTCTGCTCGCCCTATCGTGGACTCGTACCGTCCGGGTCTGGACCGACCAGCCGAGGGATTGACCATCCGGCGCCTGTCAGCTGAACCGTCGCGACGCGCAACCCATACTTCAGGTCAAGGATCTTTCGTACCCGTCAAAGTGCTTGCTGGTATGGCGCCAAAAGCAAACCTGACAAGGGCGAGACCGAGATCTCGCACTGATTCACGGCGAGTCCGAAGAGAAAGTCGCAGTGCGAGTTCTCGGTCGAGATCCCGCAGTCCGTCTGGCCTTCGACACCGCAGACCGCCTCAAGAGGTGGACATAAGCACAGACGATCGGGCCCGGGGCAGGCGCAGATCGTTGAGCCCTCGAAGAGTACCCGGGCCTTTGCGTGTGCTACGGCTTTCTCGAAGCAGGAGCGGAAGTAGGACGCCAAGAAGGGATACTCGCAGTAGAAGCAGGAGCAGAGTGCGTAGCCGTCCCCAGAGTCGTGAGCGGCCGAACGGACAAGTATCTGTTATACCAGGCCGCCACACAGTCCGGCACATTGACCCCGGCGAACCATCATCAGGCCGTCAGAGTCGACAGTTTACGCCACCTTCAGTTTCTCGTGGCAGTCCTACAAAGTTCAGCCCCCAAAAGGCGTCCGGAGAGGCTGCCTACTTGTCGCCGTCGAATCGTCAAGTCCTACCAGTAGACCACAAGCGCTTCACCCAGCGCGAAGGCCCTCTTCGGGATGTCGAGTCACCTCAAAAGCCGACCGGCCATCCTACCACGCCCCACATCTTCGGAGAGCACACGCTTCCAAAAGCTCAGAGTGCAACAACCCCGGAAACTCTTCCGCAAACCGTTAAAGATGTTCCGGTGGGGAATAATCCCGATTCACCAGAGGCAGAACCACTGGACACGCGAAGCATTCTGGCTACCATGCATATCGGCCGACGCAACCCAGACGGTTCGGTGGAAGCGAAGACACCTAAAGATGCAGCAATGAAGAAGCGCGCACGAACTTTCGACGCGTCATCCTCAGACGACGATACAGTTGAAAGGCATTCCCAGGTGAAGTCCCGGGGTAAGGCTACGCGAAAGAGAACACTGAAGCGCAGACGAGCGGTAGAGAGCGCAGAAGAGAGCGATGGACTCAGTGAACACGATGATCTTGCAACAAGCAAACCTGTCATCGACCGGAAAGCTCCCCTCAGTTCAACGATAGTGGAAGATGTTAAGTTGAACGTGCCAGCAGCCCGAAAGACTGTGAAGGAGAAACCGTTGAAGACCGAAGGACCTCCGAAAACTATTCAGGAAGATGCCAAGCCTATAGTCAAGCCTCCTCCTGCTAAAGTGCGGGCAAAGAAAGCCGCCATCGCAACACCCGTAGCTGTTACCGTTCCTACAACCAAGAAGCGGAAAGCTCCGATCAAGAAACCTTCTCATGCAGTTGCTATCCTTCCGCACATTCCCACAGCTCCTTCCCCTATTCTTCTGGACAGCGACACGGATGATGATATATCATTTGCAAGACACTCAACCTTTATCTGGCCACCTGAGGACTGGGCAAATTCGCCCGACAGCGACGCTAGTCTTGACCTCGACCTCGAAGATAGCACGTGTTTGCTACGTCGCCGCATCGATGCAATGGATCCCGAGGATGTTGCTTTCCTTCTGCAAACCCTCTACACCGAGCAGCATCGTCGCCGAGCGACTCGCGCTGCCAGATTTCAGCGCCGCCTTCGTGCGGAAGCAGACCTACGGAGACCTTGTCCCAGTAAGGAGGCCATCTCGGTCATGCGTATTGACTCTATATCCCGGCCACCATCACCACTTCGCGTCCCGCCCTCAATACATAAAAGCGGCGCTGCCCGCACGGAACCTGTCTACCGTCTATCTTACACGGAAAAGGCCGCCGCAGCCAAAGCCCGGCTCGACCTGACACCGGTCGCAGCAACGGATACTACACCAACAACGCTGGCAACGACGGTTCCGGATCGTCCCATCGCCATCATCACTCACCGACCCATCCATTCTGACACGCGTATACGTTCCAAACCTCGCGCCCACGGCATGCACTCGCGTCTCACCACCTCGCAAGAGAATCAGTCCGACTCGCTCCAATTCCACTCCCTCAACGCCCGTCACTCGTCCCTCCGCTTCGGCAGGTCCCCCATTCACGACTGGGGTCTCTTTGCCACCATTTTGATCCCGGCTCTCGAGTTCGTGATCGAGTATATCGGCGAGATCGTTCGCGAGAAGGTTGCCGACACCCGAGAGAGACGGTACGAGAGACGCGGCATCGACTCTTCGTACCTCTTTCGCATCGACGCCGAGAATATCGTCGACGCAACCTTCAAGGGCAACATGGCGCGGTTCATCAATCACAACTGCGAGGTATGTTCAAGGAAGGCATCGTTTGGCCCGTGGCACACACAGCATGTCTGACTGATCGACTCTCGACTCCTCCGTTTTTCCTAGCCAAATTGCAGCGCGAAAATCATCACGGTAGCGGGGCGACGACGCATCGTCATCTACGCCAATCGGGACATCCAGGCCGGGGAGGAGATCACGTACGACTACCAGTTTCCCCTTGAAGAGGAGAAGATACCGTGTCTGTGCGGGGCAGCAGCCTGTCGCGGTACCCTTAACTGAGAGGGGGTCTCGGGGACGTGAGGGTCGGGGGTGAAGTTGGATAGGGTACGGTGTGTGCGTGAACGTAGATACAGTAGCGGGATACCAGGTGCCTAATAAACGCCATGCCATACACCACCAAAGTTCTCATATATCCCGACGGGGTCGTTTTAGACTGAAAGATTTGGAGGTATAGAGGCAGGTTATGTCGACACCCCGCTACGAACATGACACCGTTTGATGAGGAAAGATTTGTGATTTATTCATGGAATCTATGCGCAACATACAGATGCTTGCCTGCACGCATGTCCGCCGGTGGAGGGGCCAAACTGTTCTTACACGCAGGTACTGCAAGCTGAGATGCCTCAACGGCGCGGGGGGTCCGATGGATAGGTGCTCGACGCCAAGGCGCATTGTACAACGCGCGGACTTAGTTTCGCCTTCAGTGCGAGCACGAGCGGGAGACATGAACGCGGCCTCCCGGAGAGCCACGGTAGGCATAGTCGGATTGGCCTTGCGAAGGCAGAACAGTTTCGAGTTTTCCGTCAGTTATCTAATTGATAACAAGCTTCTCGGCGAATGGGGCCGAACGATAATGTGACTCTTCGCGCACTCGAGCTATCCTGGGCAGGTTTCCAGAGGTAGCGAAAGTTCCTGCGCGGGTGTTGTCCGCAAGGATACATATGATACTGACGGACGCGGCCTCCCTTCCGCCAGCTGAAGTCGAGTTCCATTTCCCGAAGAAGGTCTGTTGCGCGTCCTTGAGGGAACCCATCCTTCCCGGTCTTTTGCCATGGCTGAGGTCACCTTGTGTCACAATTTCTCGTCGTCGTCGCCTCCTTGAGTCACCGCAACCGAAAAAAGTCGAGTTCAGAGCAGCGTCCCGGGAGTTGATGAAACTACCTGCAAATGATCTCTCTAGTCAAATAATAGCCTGCGATCATGCTGGTAGCATCCGTTAGTCCCCCGGAGTCCTCGTTCAGCTTCTGTGAGGAACCGCGTTTTTGCGAATTTTAGCATGGGTACAGCGACAGCGGGCGTGGCCGATAGTGACTCAAAGTACCTCAGAATTTCCTCCCTAGGCAAGAAACACCCTGCGATCATGCTGGTAGCATCCGTTAGTCCCCCGGAGCCCTCGTTCAGCTTCTGTGAGTAACCGCGTTTTTGCGAGTTTTGGCGTGGGTACAGCGACAGCGGGCGTGGCCGATAGTCACTGAAAGTTCCTCAGCAGTTCCTCCCTAGGCAAGAAACACCCTGCGATCATGCTGGTAGCACTCGTTTGTCCCCTGGTGTCCTCATTCAGCGTCTGTGAGCAACCAAGTTTTGGCGGCATTAGCATGGTTACAGCGACAGCGGACATGGCCGATAGTGAGAGCCAAAGCTATGAGAGAGTAGTAATGCAGGGAGTACTAGTCTGCAGGTCACTTCACCATCACGTAGCGTTGGCCCAGCAATGGTCAGAAGATGAGGAGGAGGAGGAGAAGGAAGGCCGATCTGGTAAGAGGAATTGGGGAAGAAATCTCAGAAAATCTCGGACAGGCTCGCACCGCGTCCGGACGAGCCGGACGTCCCTATGATTTACTACTAGGGCATCAGATGCGACAGCCCAGAACATGACGTTGCTGTTTGAATAAGAATTATAGCGCTTGTCCACCAGCTTGTCCACGCACCGGCTCACACACACAATGATACAAGTACCGTATCCCTCCGTCTCCTCGTCGTCCGAGTCCTCTGCGTACCGCTCCTCATCGACTCGTTGACCGACCGTCCATGGACCATGGACTCGGCCTCGCAACGCGGTCTCATCGACCTCCTCGATCACTGGAAGGCTCGCAACGGCACGTACACCCACGTCGCGTTTGATTGGGCCGCAAGTCCGGACGTGATGGAGTGGTGGATCGCTTCGGGACTTCCCATCGTCTACACCGATTGCGGGATCGACAACTGCCTCAAAGAGGATCGCATCCCCGTGCTGGATTGGTGGGCCACCAGAGGAAAGGAGCTGGGATTGGAGATAAAGTACACCCACCACGCGATCGATCTATGTCGGGACGTCAAGGTCCTCGACTGGTGGGCTGCCAACGGAACGACCATGGGTGGATTCAGCCACACGGATCGTGCCATGAACGAGTGTCAAGGGGACGAGATTCACGTCCTCGACTGGTGGGTCAGCAACAGGGATAGGGTCGAGCTCAAGTTCTGTCAATTCATCGCTTCCCATCCTCTGGACGACGAGGTCGCGGAATGGTGGAAGGCCAGTGGGTTGGTCAGCTGGAACATATCCGATGACGACAGATGCACGTTTCGACGGTTTTGGGAAATGGAGGAGACGAGGGAGACGTCTCCCGATACCACGGTCTCGCCCATTTTGGACCCGACTTCTGATCGATGACCTCCCCGTGTAAAGTTTCGTGGAAAGTGCAGAAGATGCAGGGATCATCTTGATCAATAGCTTGTTCCATAGAAATTTCAAAAAGAGTGCTTCCATTACGTATTCGACCCTGATGCCTAGGTTGCTAAAAGTTCCTAACCGCTAAGCGTCCACGACAAAGGCACGTCCTACGTAGACGCGACTTTCTTTTCCATGCACGAGCGTTTGAAGGCTTCCCACTCTTTTGCGCATTTTGATCGATTTCCTGCGGAGAACTTTTGTTCAGTTGACGGGTCTCGGTAAAGGTTCCGCGTCGATATCGATGATGCTCGATACCGTTATTGCGCTGCAAGCATTGCTGCAACTCGTCCGAGTCGCAAACGAGAGACGGGTCTACCTTCTTCCGTGCAGGAGGCGGGCTAGGTGCTTCGGGCATATCCTTTGCTTCGCCCGTTCTTCTGCAGAGCAGAACTGGACTTCAGCCGGACTCCGTCCGTGCTTTCGGACTGGGCTACGTTTCTCCCCCCGCGACACTTCGCGTTTTCCAACAACTACGTAAGGCTTCCGGAATTGTCCTCTTCTTTCAAGACTTGCTCCCGAATGCTTGACAAGTACGCGGAGAAGCTGGCCGCTCGTAGAAGAGGAGCTGGGTGTGTGAATGCCATTACTTTTTTGCATTGTTCCCGCTGCACAACACGTCTGACTCTCAGCCTTCCTTAGTGACCGCCAGATAAAGGACCGCCCTTTTCAGATATCGGGCATTCAAGTGCAACTTCCAGTTCCCCCGACAGCTGCTGTTCCAGCTTCTTCATCGTCCGTACCGTCTGCCATCGAAGAGCCTCAGAATGCTCTTGCCGCTTTACGGCGGCCAGATATGCGGGTTTCGGTTCCGTTGCTCCCAGTAGGGAATAGAGCCCAGTCAACAACGTCCCGCCGGTCCGACCGAAATATGGCCATCCCTCGGGCTGCGGAACCTGCTGGAAGAGCGGACGTCGACACGGTGGAAGTGCCGTTCACATCGTACGAGGTGCCCGCCGATGCGACCGAAGACGGCACCGAAGAGACCATCGGTGGCAGCCATGGCGTTTTGGTTGGATCGAACTCGGAGAAGTCAGAGTCACACGTCAGTCTGCTGTCGTCCATTTCGGATCCAATATGTCCGGAACAGACTTCATCATTGCCTTCGGACCCTCGTCACGTAGAACCGACGCCGAAACCGAAGGCAAAGCCGCTGTCGAATGTCCCTCCTGCATCACTTCCCGTGACGAAGCCCAGAACCCGTCGAAAGAAGGACACTCCGCCTGAATCGCATTCCAAACAAATGACAGACAACGCTGAAGTGCCGAATCGCGATGTGGATGGCGAGGACGAGCAGCTGGTTCCCCTATCAAAGCACATTTCGCAACGCCAATCGAAAACCAGAAAGCCACCCCAGGGGCATCAGAACATCCGAAGCGAGAACGTCGACCCACTGCGCAGTGATTTCCATTCTGACCTTAACCCTCCTTCCAAACCCGGAAAAGTTTTGTCTTCGAAACCCGCTGGAACAAGCAAGTCCTCTGGAGACGATCTCGCGCCCGCCAAGGCAAACACAAAGTCCAGAGCAAAGCGGCGGGATGTATTGGATGCCTTGCCTCCCATCGAGAGAAGACGGACGCGGGCAGCGGCCAGGGCTGAAGGTAGCTTTTGCTTCCGTTTCTTATTCAACTTCGCATTCTCGCTGATCCTTGGTCCGTCCCATTTCCTCAGGAGTCCAAGCTGTAGTTCGCATACAATGGGGAGGTGGTACCACGGCTTCCTTCGAGCAACTGGAGTAACTCGGACGATATAACAGATTGACGAGGCCTCATTTTCGAAATCGTGCAACTGGATACTGAAGAAAGCCACAAATTTACGCTATACGCCTACTTCCTTCCAGGATGGCCTCCTCCTCAGCGCGGAGGCGCTCTTCAACGGTCTGGGCGCGCTGGGCTGAGCCTCGGTCTACGATCTTGCCCTTGTCCTGGATAGCAGTACTTTGGAAGTGAGGGCCAGAAAGCAAGGAAACAGCGGGAACCTAGCACACGAAGCGTATCAGCATAGTCTCGGAGGGACAGGAGGAGCGAATGCACTGACGTAGTGTCGGTGAGCTTGCCCGTTCGGTGCGTTCCCCTGACTTTGGTAGAGGGTGTCGTCCCTGGGGCCGTCCCCGACGATGGATCGTGATCTCGACAGATCATCATCGGATTTGTGCTGCAGAGACCTCTGGAACGAATCAGACAAAAAATAGTCTCGTAGGTCACTTTGAGCATCACACAGGTCGCTCTTATCAAAGCACTTCATTTGGACTCCCTAGCACCAAGGTTACAAGAATATTAGAATCACATGTCCAGTGTGGTTGAGCGAAAACTCCTTACCCCATGCTGCGGAGAAAAAAGAACGTGCATATCATAAGCTTCTGCAATCTTAGTGAGATGAGCAACCAGAGCTTGCTTGACTTTCACGTTGCCTATAACAGCCTCTTTGATAGCAACTGAGGCGCAGAGAGTAGACGTTGTTAGCATCTCCATTAACTGGCGAAGAGTATGGTTCAAGCAGTTGTAGAACCTTCAAACCGGACCAGTGCAAAATAGGGTTCTTGTTCGGCGGTAACGAAGGAAGCGTTCGACTCGGCGTCGGTCTCATGACCATGTTCAGGTGGATCTGCCGCCCGGGGAACATCGGCGAACTGAGCATTGGCTGAAAGTGAACCGAACTTTTGTTAGGGAGCTGCCCCAGGAAAATGATCAGCGAAGGCATTCACCGAAGTTTAGACCCTCAAAAGGCGTGTGCTGCTGAACTTTGGTATCACAATTGGTTGCTGCTTTGACGGCATCGATTTCGAGATTATCGCTCTTCATATAAAGTGAAACTGCATTCTTTAACTGACAGTCTGTCATCTTCCCGTTTGAAAGAGTGACATAGGTTGTAAGTACATCAAGTCACACTCTAATATTTTCTCAAATACCTGAAGGAATCTTTTAGCAACATCCGCATCTGCGCCCGTTACTTCCATGAAGTTCTCGATGTTCTTCTTATTGATCATCGCAACGTCAGCTTGTAGCGCGGTATCGTCGTCCTTCATGAGGAGATCGACTGCTTGCCCGATGCGACCCTCGGTCACCTTTTGAAGTGAGATATTCAATGCCCCCCTCTTTTCGTGAAAGACAGCGGCGATTCACAGTACCTTTAGAAGCTTCTCTGCAACCTCAGCGTTGATACCGGCGATTTCGGTCAAACTTTCAATGCTCTCTGCAGGTATCATCGTCGGCAGCGGTGCGGCAGCGCTGTCAAGTCGGTCTTGGATGGCACAAAGCCTATCAACGGCCTTTTCCAACAAGATACTATCTTTCGGATCAGGTACAAACAAGTCGACGGCCTGCAGTGCATGTGCATCCACTGATTAGGTAGTTGCGAGAAAGATGCTCCTGCGCTTACTGACTTACCAGAGATCCCGAATTGTAGATACATTTGACATCTTGGCAGTTCGCATGCACTTCGCCAACCAGATCTATCTCTTCCTCTTTGGCTATGTTGATGTCTTTCTGATCAAATTGCCAGGTGATCGAGCGTTGATCGATGTAGTGTTTGAATCGGTCATATTTTTCGAGAATTTCCATGCTGGTCCTGCGCACCGCGTCCGCATCGTCGGAGCTCATGCATGCAGTCTGAAAGAATGAGAATAGTTCAGGGCTCTATGAAAAAAGTATGATCATGCGAATCGGGGCCGGGTGCAAACCATGGTTGTCTCGTCAAACTCCATTTTAACCTTGGCCAGGTTGCAGAGATCGCCGATTTTTCGAACGAGACTCGCATCAGCAGGCGTATTTTGACCAAGTTTAACATGCTTCGCTCTTCGCATAATGTCCTTATCAAAGGTAAGAGTCTTTGTTGTATGAGATGCGGCGTTCTTTTCGCTAGGCATTTCAGAGGTTGCTAAAAGCAAGTCTCGGGTCAACAGGTGCATGCAAATCAAGGCAGTGTTTGCAATGCCCTTACACTTCATAAGGTTCTTGAGCTCCGACGCCCTGAGAATCGTAGTACTTCCGGTTGGTTTCACATGAGTACGGTTCAGACAGCGCACGCAAACATAAACATTACGCCGTTTCCACTCGGGATCTCTCCGCAGCCTCGATAAAGAACCTTGCTGGCTGAGCAGTGATACTGGTTCTGGTTCTGCGAGCAATAGATCTGCAGGTGCAAGCGGTATGAATAGTATGATCAGGTTTACGCATAAGACAATGGCATGGGCAGGATCCGGTTGACACCGACTCCGGTTTCCTCCGCTTGCAACCTGCCACACGAGTCTACGTACACGACTGCTTCGGTGCGGACCTGAGGGGTCCATCCGATATCGTAATCGAGATACAACGAACTCATCGTCGAGAGTGGTGGGACGCCGGAATGAGACAATGAGGATCTGCAGATCTTGCCGCCGGTTCCACGGACGGTGCAAGACGACGCAGCCATTTTAGACAGCAGCGTCGCATTGCCAGATGTCTTCCCACAGAGTCGCACAGACTGCACAGAGCGGTGCATCTTCCCACTGCTGAACCCTGCCCATGTGCCACCTCCACCGCATTGACAACCGGGACTTCTCTATACTCTGTCAATGGCCGGGAGCCGAGCTTGTTCCTTCGGGGGTTTTCCTCTTTACTCTGGCAAATCTTTACGAACTGGCACGGGACTTGTCGTCCGGCGTAGCGGTTCAAAAGTCATGCCCATGGGACTCTTCTCTGTATGGATCTCTGTTTCTGCAGGCATCGACTGTCTCGAAAAACTTTGGGAATAGGTTCGAATCTCCTCAGACCTTCCAGATGTGTGTCGGGAGACGTCTGGGCGTCGTGGCGCGGTCGGTTCGTGGGCCGCCCAGCGGCAGAGCCTTACAACTTATAGACCGCAC